>PVIW01002483.1:0-216514 GCA_004026585.1 Noctilio leporinus | reverse complement strand
GGCCTCTCCTTCCCACTCAGAGGAGTGGGCTGTGCAGGGGGCCTGGGGACCTGACCCTTCATTCCTGTCACCCACCCTGCGCCAGGTCCAGCCATGTGTGTGTCGGGCTCTCCATGTGACCATGGCCCTGCAGCCTCTGTCCTTGTTTGTGCTGAGGTGAGAGGCCTTCTCTCAGGATGCTGGTCCCCTGTGCTGGGGGAGCACGTCCGCTGTCAGCCACTCCAGTGCAACTTAGGCCGCTGTGGGCTGCAGGGAGGGGAGTGTGGTTGCATCTGAATGTGGCATGTCTCAGTGTGTCCCTTACCTGCAAGTGTCCTTCTGTGTTTGTGCTACTTGCTCAGCAAAGTCTTCCCTTCACCTGGAGGCACAGGGATTCTTCTAGGAGCTCAGGGGACTCTTTCCCCCACCCCAGAGGTTGTGGCCCTGGGCACTGCTCCTGCCACGCCCCATGGCTAAGGGGCCCCTGGCCATCCTGGTTGTGGCTGTGGTCCCTTCAATCCCCACTCTGCACAAAGCCAGTTCTGATGGGATGTCTGTGCACAGGGGACAGAGCCACACAGCTCCATGTCCCAGGATGGCTGCTGAGGGGACTCTGTGCTGCTCCATTCATATCACCCTCTGTCACGTGTGGTTCCTAGAGGCCAGGCCGTGCTCTGAGCCCATTGCTATCATCACCCCGCTTATAGGCGAGGAAGTGGAGCCCCAGAGGGGTCATGGGTGCCCAAGGCCCCAGGTTCGCCATGGAGGAGCTGCTGTGGGAAGCCAGTCATCTGGCTCAGAGCTCCCTTTCCAGCAGCAGGTCCTGTCCCCTGTGTGTGGCCCATTGGAGCTATTCAAGAGCAGGGTGAGCTCCTTTACCACAATTGAGCTGGGGCTGGTGCGAGGGCTGGACAGGGGGCATCTGGAACCCCGCCTGGGCCAAGGCCTCACTTCATCTCCTTCCTGGGTCCACGAAGCCTCATCCCCTCCCGGACCCAATTCTTCACCCAGACAACCTCAAACTGGGCCTCTCTGGTTGCCAAAGGTCCTGGAGCTGCACAGAGGCCTTTCCCCACCAAAAACTGGTTGTGTTGGCTTTTCTTTCAAATGCAAACTATACAAATGGTAACATTTTCTATGTCTCTTACCTTTGTCTGGTCACTTAAAAACAGTTCATGACAGGGCATCTGGCTGACCCCCAGGAGAGGAACAGGAGAGGCCTTGGGCACCTGTCTGAATAACCGTGACTTCACCAGACACCCGGAGGTCATGGTACGTGAGCTGTTAGGGAAGAGGTGATGTCCTCCTGGTGCCACACACCAGCCCTGGGTCCCCGGGTGGGTCAGCAGGAGGCATCCTTCCCCTGGGCAGCTTCTAGGGCAGGGGGAATGCACACGCTCACCCCTGGAGTGGCTGTCCCTGGCATTAACAGGCAGGGAAACAGAGGCACCAGGAGGGTGGCTTTGCTGTCCTGTCAGAACAGGGACGTGGCCCAGTGCATTGAGACCCCTGTAGCACCGCCTCCAAGGACAGGTGTGGAGATGAGCTGGTGAACACACTTAAGCCCTAAAGACTCAGCAACCAGGGCCCCTCCTCAGCACCTGGGGCCCCCACCAGACTACAGCTCCCATGGCACCTTCGTCTGTGCCCCAGCAGGATTGGGTGAAACCGAATCCAGGCTCTGACCTTGGTCTCCAGCCTCAACCATGGTAGGTGTTCTTGATCCCCAGGGAACAGGCAACTCAGATCCCAGGATCCTCTCCTAACCTGAGCCCAGAGCTCCTCCTCCTACCTCCTCCCAAGTCCCCAGACTGTCCCAGCCTGCTGCAAAGGAGCCTTCCCTCAGGCCACAAGGGGCAGTCCAGTGCTTGGGAGACCCCCTGAGCCAGGAGGGCTCCCTGCTGCACACTGTCAACTCTTACCAGGCAGATGGTGACCTTCTCCATCCTCTGGAGCTCCCCTGCCTGCCCTGTGGGCCGCCAGGTGTTTATAGTCCTCTAGGCCCCTTGTGCAGGCTCACCCTTTGTCCCTGTGTGGCCTGACCTGCTGATCACTTGCCACTCACCTGACTGGGGACATGCCAGCAGCTGCCCTCTTGACAGACTGAGCCTGGATCAACACACAGTCCTGACTCACTGAGACTCCAAACCGCCTGGTGGAGGCTTTGTCAGTTTAACTGATTCTGCCTCCAAGGAACCAACTGCCGATGACCCTGATTGGCTGAGAAGCAGGTCCCTCCTGACCAATGATGATCAACTACATGGTCATCAGGTACCTGTAGGATAGACAGAGCCTCCTGTAGTCAGGAGGGTCTGCCACGTGGACAGGAGAGGGGGAGAATGAATGGGGAATGCAGGGGACCAATGTCCACACACCCAGCCACTATCTGTACTCAAGGTCCCATCAGGCTCAACTCTGTAGGGCCTCAAAATATATTCACCCCTGTAGATAGGGCACATAGTGGCTATCTAGGAAGAACTCAGGAGCCACCTCTCCAAGTTGACCCCCTGGAAGGCCAGAAGGCACCAGAATAAAACTAGACAAATCTCATTCCACTACTACTCCCTGAAGCTCAGGGTATATTGGAGGAATGTCACCTTGGGGAACACCAATGATTAGCATGAATTGTGTCCTTGGAAATTTATATTTTGAACCCCTACCCCTCCTCCCACTGTGATGGTGTTTGGCGTTGGAGCCTTTGAAAGATGATTAGTTTAGATGAGGTCATGAGACTGGAGCCTTCATGATAGGCTTGGCCTCTTATAAGAAGAGATCTCAGCTTCCTCTCTTCTTCCTCATATGAGGATACAGTGAAAAGAAGGTGGTCCACAAACCGGGAAGAGACTTTTCACCAGAACGTGAGACCTACCAGACCTTGATCTTGAACTTCCAGCCTCCTGAACTGTTAAAAATAAACTTCTGTGGGTGGGTGGGGAGGGGGACAGAGGGAAGCAAAAAAGGGATGGATGTAATACAACAACAATTAAAAAAAAAAAAAAGAACAAGAGCATAAAAAATAAAAATAAAAATAAATCTCTGTTAAATGAACACTCTAGTCTTTGGTAATTTTTTAACAGCAGCCTGAGTGGGCTAAAAAACACCGTTTCTTATTTGTGGTGAAAATTAGGGAACCGTACTTTTCCCCCCATGAATGCACTCTAATTCCTACATTGAACAACCAATGAGTTTTGATCAGACATTGTGGGTTTCAGTCATTAGTCCATATAGATTGAAGGTGATTCAAATAATTTTGAAACACTTATTTTTAAATAATAGCTCTCGTTTGCTGAGGCCCTGAGTTAAGGGTTCAGTAGAGATTACCCTACTAGATCTTTACAATCATCCTAGGAAGAGGTTCTGTAATACACCCACTTAGCAGATGAGGAAATGGAGCCCCAGGGAGGGGAGGGGTTTTGCTCAAGTTGACCCAGCTGGAGAGATCAAGGAGCCCAGGGGAGATCCAGGACTGCCGGCTGCATCCCGCCTCTCCTCCGCACAGAGACTGGGTGCCAATGGCTAATGACTGTGACTTGTTCCCTGAGCAAATGGGCCCACTGAGCAAGAGATTAGTGACAGCCTTTCCCAGATACCTTCTGCTTTGGCCTCCTTTGGTCGGAAGAGGCCCAGGGAGCGGCCCAACGCTCTCCTGGAAAATGGGCGTTACGGGGTCATTCTGATTTGAAAAAGCGACTAGGACCATGATGACTAAAGAGGAAAGAAAGAGCCGCAAGGCCCCAAGAGGAGGGAAGACAGGGAGGACTTGGCCACGCCTCTCCCCCATGACAATGGCTTCCCCAGACCTCCCGGGTCTCTGGGGCTGGCACTCGTTCCTTTCCCCTGTGTCCTCCAGCTCGTTGCTTTTGTCCAGCCTTGGCCATTCTGGCTCTGAGTCTGGTCAGCTTGGGCGCCTGGCTCACCGGGTAAACCGTTCCATCCCTTAAAGGCCTTTCAAGGCTTTCAAGAAGAAAGGCCAAACAAGGCTTTCTTCTGGGCTCCCACAGCTCTATTCACGGCGCCCAAAACGATACTGGCTTGGAGTCAGCTATTCCAGGGATGCGGTGAGACGTAAATGTGTCCTGTACACAGTGGACACCGGAGCACATTCACGAGGTTGGAATGAGGAGCTGCGAAAAGAAACTCAGTCTCAGAGGGGGAATTAGAATGGTTGGTATACAGTTGGCCACCAGAGGGCGCCCCGGGCCAAAAGATCTTGAAGCCTTCCGAGCCCTTTGACTTAATCTCCCAAATTCGGAGGTCGATGCTGTCTGGTAAATAGGAGCACAGAAGTCCCAAGAGGGTTGCCAGTCTCAAGTCGTGAGCGTTTACAGTTGGCTGACATTCCCCCTGGGCGAACACAAGCCACTAAAATCACCAAATCGATGGCCCGTGGTTTGCTAGATGAAGAGGAAGACTGGTTGAAGACAGGGTGGTTGGAGCTGGTCCCTGCTTTACCCATTTCTGGAAGTGGGACGTTAAGAAAATCACTCTCTTCCGTGGACCCGGTTTCCCTCTCTTAAATGGCTGGGTTCAAGGTCCAGCCTGTCCTGAGATGCCATCTGCTCTTCCAACCCCCCTCGCTAATGGCCACGCAGTTTAGTCCATGTGGGCCCTTAAATCCCCTGCTTCTGCTGCAATTACGGATCCGCAGTCATGGAAACCAGCACTCACTGCAGCACCGCCAATGCCCTGGACATTCCCCAGATTCTTCCTAAAATGAGCCATGGGCAACCAGAAGAGTGAGATGTTCAGAAAAAACAAAGCACCCTGTAGGACATTCAGAAGGGAGCCTAAATGACTATATGCAGAAGGAAACTGTTCCACTAAACCGCAAACCTAAAGGCACAGGATACAGGACTCATTCCTGTGTATGAGAGCAGAACAACACACAACTGAAAGCAACGCCATTCAGGGTGGTGCCGCCTTGGGAGGGAGACAAGGACAAATGTAAGAAAACGGGCTGCTTCTGTCACATTTTATTTCATAAGAGAGCCAGATTGAAGGTTTCAGGTGCCTATGGCAAAACCTCAACTCCGCTAAATTTGATGGGTTCTTAAATTGTTTTCTGTAACCCTTTCTGTATACGTCCCATTTTTTAATTGAGAAGAAAGGAAGTATTTAAAGTGATTTTTAAAATTACAGTGAGCCCATCAGATCCTATCTTAATATAGGGTAGGGTTCTCTCTGTCTCTCTCTCTCTCTCTCTCTGTCTCTCTCTGTCTGTCTCTGTCTCTGTCTCTGTCTCCATAGGTGAAGGCATGTATTCATAATACAACTGGGGTTTCCCAGCCCAGGAGAGGATTCCAACCTGGATCTAACCAGTGCTAGGGCCCTTAAAATATTTGGGGCTTTATCTTGTACATCTATAAAAAGGGAGGGGCTTGTCTTACCTACTCTACCAAGTTGTAACACACATTAAATGAGATATTTGTGAAAACAGCTTGAAAATAACAATAATTATTTACCTGTCATGCTGGGAGCCTTAAAGTCTCATATATTGATAATATTAGCATCAACAACAACAACAAAAAAATACAGGGAGCATGAATAAAGCAGTATAAATGGAAAGAGAAACTTCTGATGAGAGCTGGGACCTCCGAGGAAGTAGTTGATTTCTTAAATCCCGATTAGAGGCCTACCTTTCAAAACATCTAAAATCATCTTGGGAAAAATGATCCCAGTGGTCACTGTAATTAGAATTAAGAATAGTATATGTATTATAAATAAATAAATAAATAAAAGAATAGTATACGTATACCTCACCACAGTGAGTCAACAGTATTTCCTATGAAACCTCCAAGGCTTCAGTGTTCAGTGTTTAAATAATGAGCATAGCGACATCACCAAAGAAATGCTTATTAAGTATCGGTATAAATAAACTGGAAGAGAAAAAGAAAAACACTGAGCTGCTCACTGCGGTGTTCCAAGCAACATGCCTCAGACAGTTTCATGACAACAGGTTAAACCCAGCAGCTGTAGACTTTTTAGGGCAGGAACAGGTCTGTTTCTATTCTAGAATTTTCATACTATCTAAGAAAATCCAAACCTATTACTAGAAGCTTTGTAGTAGAGTTGTTTATGGTATAAAAGTGCACAGATCCCTGGCTGGTGTGGTTCAGTGGATTGAGGGCTGGCCTACGAACCAAAGGGTTGCCAGTTCGATTCCCAGGCAGGGCACAAGCCTGGGTTGCAGGCCAGGTCCCCAGCTGAGGGTGTGCAAGGAGCAACCACACATTGATGTTTAAAAAAAAGAAAGAAAAAAGTAGTGCCGAGAGACCTTCTGATAGTTGATGCCAAGAACAGCAAAAAGCAAAATGTATAGTGAGTGGCAGTAAACTAGCCCCTCCCACCTCTTCTTCTTGGACTTGTGACCTCTGCTCAGCATCCGTTTCCCTCACTTCATACCAGGGTCAAGGATCAGACTTCTCTGCCTCTCTTACGACATTCCGAACATAATCAATCTATCTGCACCATGCTGTTGTAGGCTTAAGATGATGACTCTTTCAGAGGGACCCCAAAATTCAAAGAGGATGCTTGGGAAGGGCAGCATGGTGAGGTACAAGGGTTTTTTCCATGACACAGCCCTGAATTAGAGCCCTAATTTCTACATGTGGTCACCATCCTCCATGACCATTCACAGTTTGTCCCACCTTCTGGTGTGCATGCTCCGGCTAGTTCCCTTGGATGCTGAATCATGTCTGGCCCCAGGTGACCAACAGAATGTGGTGGAAGTGACAGTGACAATGTATGAATTCTGAGGCGAGGTCACAAAAGGCTTGACCTCTTCCATCCCTGTCTCTGAGCAAGCAGATCACCACTCTGTGAGGACACTCAAGCTGCTCTGTGGAGAGACCCACATGGAGAAGAGCTAAGGCCTCCTGCCAACAAGTAGCATCGACTTGCCAGACCTGTAAGTGGCCCCTCCTGGAAGTGAAGCCTTCAGACCCAGCTGAGGTTTGATTGCAACATCATGAGAGACCTTGAATTTGAGTGGCCCACATGAGGTGCTTCCGAATTCCTGACTCACTGGAACCATGAGAGATAATAAATGATCGTTGCTTTAAATCTTAAATTTGGGGGCCATACGATACATAGCTATATTCATAAGAATTTAACCTTTCTAAGTATTGGGGAGTATTCAGACTGATTTGCACAGTCCAGCTACATCAGTTGTTAAACTATTCAACTTTGTAAAGCGTCCTGCACTTGAGTTCATGTGACCTTGGATTGCTTGTTCCCCAAGGTCCTTTGCAGAGGCAAATCAAATCGTCTTCAGAGAAAGGCCTTGGTCTCAAGTTATTTCATCAAATATTTTGCAAATACCATGTCCAGTGCACAACCAAAGAGAAGAATTTCTTAGGCACCCAGAAGACATTCTTCATCCATGGACTACATGTTGGAAAAAGTAAGCATATCATATCATCGTAATGGATTCATTGTGTAGTGGGGAAAGAGAAGTCAAAGTTGGGGCGGGTAGAAATGGGCCTAATGGGAGAGGAACGAGGCTTTCGTGGCTTCCCAAGATGAGGAGGAGCTCTGGGAATGGCAGAGAACAAACCCCTCTCTTCGCTGTTTTCCAGAGGGTAGCTGGGCTTTAATGAGAGCTCAGATGCTCAGATACCTAAAAATGCCACCCCCAAGTTTGGCTGGAGAATGGCAAAGTTGCTTATTCAAGGTGGTCAGAACCATGGACCCATGAAAGAACCCCAAGTACGTAGAAGGCCAAGGCCTCCTTCCCTGCATGAAACCCAGAGGCTTCCAGAAAACAGGAGGGAAGAAAAATTCTTCTCCATCGAGGAGGGTGAAAACTTGGAAAAGCTGTGTCAGTTTTATAGAAAAACTCATGGTAATTTTTTGCATCAAATGATGTAAGATAAAATTAAAACCCACTGTAGGATATTAGCAAGATCTGTGACAAATCCCTCATTTTACAGATGAAGAAATTAAGAACCAGGGGGACTAGAAAGTGAACCCTAACGTGCTACCCACACTGTGTGTGGTCTTTCCCTACATGGTTTTCTGCCAGGGTGGAAACTGTTAATTACTATTTCTACCTTACTCTCAGGATATCAGTGCCTTAACCTTAAATTTTATAAGCCATCTGGAACTTCTTTCCCAACAAGCTAATATTGGCCCACCCAACGTGAAAACCTTAATATGACATCATTTCTAGCGTTCCCTGATTTTCTTTCTTAACCAAAATTCCAACACCCACTGCTTTTCTAGGCAGAAATCCACAAAAGGTCTTTCTTCTGGCCCGGCCAGTTCACCATGGCATACTGTTTTGAGAAGTACCATCTAGAATATCTTGTGTCTCTGTGTCTTTGTTAAAAGTTTTATATGCTTATATATGCTGACAACTGGGAGCTTCCATCTCCCTCTTTACAAAGTGATTTTGATCAGTGACTCTCAGTGGGGCAAATGACAGGGTCAGAATTTGCCAAGGGCTCCTAGCCCCTGAGGGGTCAGCTGTCTGTCCCTGGAGAGTTGGAGCAGGGCCTTTGTGAACCTCTTGCCAGCCTTGGCAGGCAAGAGGGTCCAGGTAACATGGAAGGTTCCTTCAATCCTAGTCATTATAAATAAAACTTCTTTTTAAAATCCTTTACTGATTTTGAGAGAGAGAGAGAGAGAGAGCTGTGTGAGAGAAACATCGATTGGCATCCTCCTGTATGTGCTCCAACCAGGAATCGAACCTGCAACCAACCAGCCAACCAACCGAGCCAGCCGGCCAGGATTAAATAAAACCTTTAGGTTTCTCGTCATTCCTGTGGTGCTCCTCCACTTTACCAACTGTCCCTCTGCCTCCATTCCCAGCGATTCTTGTTCCCTTCTTCTCTGACCCCCCTTGGCAGGGCAGCCTCTGTCAAGTTCTGGATAGGCCTAGCTTTAAAAAAAATTTTTTTTTTCTTTTTCAGAAGAAATTTAAACAATTTTTTAAAAAGATGTTATTGATTTATTTTTAGGGGGGGAGGGAGGGAGCAAGAGAGGGAGAGAAACATCAACGTGTGGTTGCCTCTCACATGCCCCCAACTGGGGACCTGGCCTGCACCCCAGGCTTGTGCCCTGACTGGGAATCAAACCAGCGACCCTTTGGTTCACAGACTGGTGCTCTATCCATTGAGCCACACCAGCCAGGGCTAAGCAATTTTTAAATTACAGTTTACATTCCATGTTATTTTTGTATTAGTTCCAGGTGTATTGCATAGTGGTTAGTCAAGCATATACTTAACAAATTGATATTTCTAGTACCCACCTGACACTGTGCATAGTTATGACAGTCTTATTGACTGTAACCCTGGGCTGTACTTTACATCCCCATGACTATTTTATAACTACCAATCCATTCTTCTCGTTCCCTTCGCCTCTTTCATCCAATCCCCAACACCTTTTCCTCTGAACCCTTAGTCTATTCTCCGTATCTACAAGTCTGTTTCTATTTTGTTTCTTCATTTACATTGTTCTTCAGATTCCACATGTAAGTGAAATCATACAGCATTTGCACAGAGACCTAGCTTTCAATTTCAACTTGACCACCAACTAGTTATGAAAACCTGAACAAGTTCACTAATTCCTCTGAACTGCAGTCTCTTCCTCTCTCCCTGCATCGTGGAGCTTCTGCTAAGAGGAGTGGTCCTGACTACTGAGTGCTAACCTGGCATCCAGTGCAAAGTTCCTCAGAAAATAGGAGCCTCTGTAGCCTGGTCACCCTGTTTTAAGATCACTGATTCACAGATCTTACTTCAACCTCCTGGAGGGCAGGGTTCCCATAGGGTTCACATCTTCGCTACCTGTGTATCCTCCATCCCCAGGTCCAAAATGTATGGCCAGTAGGCATGTCCTCAATTCATTACTCAAACACGACTGTGGTAGAGAAGCCGTTGCTATGGGTTCAGAGTGGATCACACAAGGTGTAGACTCTTATCGGAAGTTATGTCCTAGTAAGTTAAGAACACAGACTGAACACACTGAGTTCTTCGAGCTGAGCTGTCATGTTCAGCTTCACCTTACGATGACTGCTGCTTTAGAATATGTCAAAATGATTGACTTGGACGGACAGTCATTAAATATGGGAGCACATCCATTGAGGGGTGTTTTCTTTCCCAAGGGGACCTTAAGGGCTTAGAGAGAAATAGCAATGATAGTAAAATAAGAGCGAGTAGACTGCTGCAACTAGACGTGATTTTACACAACTTAAGTATCACTTTCAGATGGTGTCAAATTAAAGCAGTTCAGAAGATTGCTGGAAGCCGGCTTTTCTTTACCTGAGTGAAATGCTGGCAGCCCAGGAGGCCTGCGAAGAGAAGCCAGCAGGTGTTGCTTTGTGTGCTCAGTATGCTGGTGGCTAATGTCACCTTCGTGGCACCGAATTCTACATTGTCTGCGAAATTGCCACTTCATGGAACTGCCTCAGAAATTCTTCCTTAAACGATGCAGGTAGCTGTCCTGCCTGGTTTGCATGTTAGAAATGTAGAAATGTAGAAAACCTTTATTTAACCTTGAATTTCCCGTATTTTCAGAAAAAAAAAATTAGTTAAGGATGATGTATTTTTGTTTGATTTTTTTAAAATATTTTATTTATTAATTTTTAGAGAGAGGAGAAGGGAGGGAGAAAAGAGAGGGAGGGAAATTATTAATGTGAGAGAAACATCGGTTGGTTGCCTCTCCCAGCCACAGTTGGGGGCCTGACCCACAGCCCAAGCACATGTCCTGATCGGGAATCCAACTAGTGACTTTTCACTTTGTGGGAGGATGCCCAACCCACTGAGCCATACCAGTCAGGACTGGAGGGATTACGTTTGATGTATATCTTTTTGTTTAAACTGTTAAAAACTACAAATTCCTGAAGTTTGACCTTTTTGTTGTCATGATCTATGCCCTAAATCTTTACCATAATTTGATTTTAGTTTACGCAACAGTCACTTACCAATTAAGGTTCAATAGAACTTGCTTGTGAGTCACAGAGGTGGAGACAGACAGAAATGGTGAGTTAGGGGGAAAGTATCACACATCCACAGAGAGAGGATTCAGCCTGGGTGAAGTTCAACAAATTAGTGTGGTTTGTTTCAGGAGGGATCAAGGCTTAGTGTGGTTCAAGCTCCTCAACTTTATTTCTTAGAAAATAATGCATACATTAGAAACGGAGGTAGCAGGAGAAATTTTTCCTAGATGGCAGGAGCCAAGGTGAATTACAGTTGATAGAGTGCATGAACAATATTGGACAAACTTGATCAAAATAGGTCAGAAGTATGTAGAACATAGCAAGTTTATTGATGACAATTTATATTAAATTCCTTACTTACATAAAACTGTAGTGTTTTATCCTTTATTAGAACTTATTTTATTGACTTAAGTCAAGTGTATGTGTATAGTATATCTACATTATAGGTACATATGTATACAAATACTTAATTATATAGTTTATTATTGCTGTAGTTTGCAGATATATGTTTATTGGTGAAAAAATTACGATGCCAACCTCACTGAAGTGGGTGAGAGAAATGCTGACCTAAGAAATATGGGGCATGAGTGGCATCTGAAACACTGGAGATGAATAGAACTGCACATAAGCTCTTTTCTTGGGGAGCACAGGTTAACAACTCTTATACTGCTACACATGTATATTAAAGTAAACTAATTTAGCAAATAAATGGCAAATGGTGGGAGCCGGATTTCTCACTTTTGGGATGAAAATTGCAGATAAACAAAGGGGGTGGGAGGTTATAATGATCCAAGTGGTAATAGAATTGGAAATGTCAGTACAAACTCATGTTTAGCTTAAACATGAGTTTATAAATTCTAGATACAAATCTAGAATTGTTTGTATACAGTATATGTATATACATACTAATCCATATGTACTAATCCATATGGATTAGTATAAACACATATTTCTTTTTAGGTAAAGTGAAAGTACCTAAAAAAGAAAATGACCTGCAGTAGCAACTCACACACAGTTCTTCCAACCCTTGGTTTCTAACGCTATTCTCCACTAAAAAAACTAAGGCTTTTTGTAGAAAAGACTGATTCTAGGACTGGGGTAGAAAATATACAAGATGAGCCTGGAGCATCTTGCAATGCCAGAAACTAAGGAAGTGCTACAAAACAAGCAGAAACAAAACAAAAAACATTGATGGGAGTATGTCAAAGGGGCACAGGAACCAGTAAAAGATCTCCCACTGCAAAGATGGAACAATGCGAGCAACAAAATAAAAAACATCATATTGGATTATAACCCATAGTGTAACCTAAATATCCATGGGCTCATACTAACATAAATAAGTTATTGAATGAATAAATAAATGAATAGTAGAGTAGAGGCAATGCACAAGAGTTACAAATTAACTTATGTAGATTGGAAAAGCGGCAGGCGGTGTGGGAGTGACTTAACAGTGGAGAAATCTGACAAATGGCACCTCGGGCATGTGATCAAGGTCAATATCAACAATGAAATTCATGTTGATAGCAGGTTCCCCTTATATGATGTGATGAAAATGGCACTTGACCTCCATGTTTTTCCTCCCCAAACACATGATCAAGTTTCAGTAGAGAGGCAGCCTACAAAATACCTGGCCAGCACTTGAAAGCTGTCAGGGTATCAAAAACAATTGGAAAGCCTGAGAAATTGCCATAGCCCAGCAGAGCCTATGAAGACTGTAAAATGACTAAATGTAATCTGGTGTCCCAGATGGGATTTGAGAACAGAAGAAAAAAAAAAAAAATTAGGTAAAAACTAAGAAAATCTGAATAAAGCATAGACATTAGCTAATACTAATGTATTGATAACAGTTCATTAATGTGGCAAACATACCATAATAATGGAACATTTAGCCACAGGGAGCGACTAGGAAAAGGGTATTATCTTCTCAATTCTTTTGCTAAGTCTAAATCCTTCCTGGGGGGAAAAGAGTCTACTTTTTAAAAACAAACAAACAAAAGTGATATGGGTGGTAGGCTAGCTGTAAATCCAAATCTTTGGAAGTTCATAAGAGAACCTCATTAACATTGATTCGCCTTACTAATAACAAATGTTATTTAATTTTCTGAAAAACTTTTCAATGGACTTACTTTAAAATTTTTCATTCTCTAAGTATAATCTACTCAATTTGAAAAATGAGAGTAATTGATAACACTTTTCAGCATTTCAATAAACACCTTATGTCTCTAAACTTGTGTAATCCTTACAGGAACTCTACATATACATATTACTATGCTATTAATACACCCACTTTAAAGATGAGGAAGTTGTGGTTTAGTGAGGTTTAATGACTTGCTGACCTATGGAGTCTGCTGGTGGTAGATATGAGAAGCTTGGACGCCTTAGAGGGAATCCATGGCTCAGATTAGAAGTCTCAGCTCCACCACGAAGGGGCTTTGTGAGATCTGGAAACTCGTTGAACCACAAGGGTCAAAGGAGAGAACCAGATCACTGGCTTTCTCAAGGCCTTTGCAGGTTTGAGTTTCTCACTCTCCACATAATTTCATTTGTAAAATGGAGAAGCACCATAGTCCCCACACTTGCAATGGCCTGGTAGGTCCGTTTCGGGGCCCTGTTACCACTGCACTGGAACCACCACTGTACCTCCTCAGGGACCATACCCCACTCCTAGAATGAGTGTTTGGCCTTAGACCTTGCAGGTGCAGCAGATGAAAACTAATATGACTCATCTGCCCCAACCATATTTCAGGTAAGGAGAGCTACACGCAGTCTGACACTGCATCCCAGATCCCTGTGGACCATCCAGGTCAACCTGGGCAAAGGAAAGGTCGAAATGGAGAAGGACCAGGAATCTGGGCCTGCTTGACCCAGGAACAATCAGAAAGTGAGGAGAGGCCAGAGAAGAACCACTAGGGTTCTTCTTCCTTGCTCATTGATGGAGGCACCCCTGTGCTTCTTAATCATGCTTCACAGGATTCATGTTTTAAAGCTGCCACTAATAAACCAAGGGAAGGAGATTTTGACAAAAATACATTATAGGACACTGGGAAGGAAGAAAAAAGGAAGAAAGGGAGGGAGGGGAAGAGAAGAATAAAGGACAGAAATAGAAACTGTCCTGCCCTGATCCTTTCACAAAGATTAGGGACCAGAGTGTTTCAACTGACACTGTGGGCCGTGCGGCCACCTAGGACCTGGGAGCTATGCTCCGCTCCACCTGAACCACAGAGTTGAGTCCAAGAAACCAACGTTCCCTGTGGAAAATCCAGGTGCTGCTACCAGAAGGGGATGGGTGAGCAGGCAGGGAAAAAACAAGGGGGGGCAACTATTCCCATCCTTTTGTAGCCAGGTGATAAATAAAGGCAGAATTTTATTGACCAGATTTACCTGACACTAGGTTTCAGTGAGTGTAAGGACTATGGGTAAACAGGCCCCAAACCCTCAACAGCACTGTGAGAGGACTGTCTCAGCTTTCTCTGTCCTGTTCTTACCCTTCCCTTCTCTCTTACTCAAGACGTCCTGCTCCCTCTTGCTACCCATATTTCCTCCTTTGCCTCCCCTCCTTCTGCCTTCCCCACCAGCTCCTTCTCCTGCCCTTCCTTATTCCTTTCTCTGTTTCTCCCTCTCTTTTCCCCAGATCCTGTGCTGTCTAAGGCCAAAGGGTTGAAGAGTTTTAAAAGCCTGTTACTCCTGCAACCTCATGTTTGCAGTGTGTCAGTATAGTAACATTCAATAAATACACGTGTTCAGATTGCAAATGTGTGGCTCCTCTGAGCTCTGGAATATCCCCCCATGAGCTACAGCCGAATCCCAACCTTTCTGAGTGAAAGAACTCTTCCCAGAGAAATGCAATGTGGAGCCCAGCAACCAGCCCCCCATGCCATGGGGAGCCCAAAGAAATGCAGGGGCAGGAGTTCTGTCTTTAAAGTCATTGCTGTCCAATGAGCCAAGACCTACAGATGGGTGACCACTCACCCCAGTTTGCCCAGGACCACCCTAGTTTTCACTTATTATTCTTGCATAATTATTAATAACACCCCTTTTCCCTCTAAACGCACCCAGGTGCAGATGGTAAGATGGTAAATTGTACGTTCACCTTCCGTCTATAAGAAACATTAACAGCAACTCAGAGTTAATAACAGTGCAGAGTGGCCATGGTGGAAAGAGCCTACATTAGAAGACTGAGTTCCTGTTCTAACTCAGCCCCTGACTTGGGGAGATTTGGACAAGTCCCTTCAGTTCTCTGGGCCTCATTTAGAAATGAGGGGTTGGAACTAGAGTCTTCGCTGATTCATTGGATCATTCATTTATTCATTTGATAAATAGCTATTCGTCTTCCTACTATGTTTCTGTTGTCCAAAATCTTTCATGCTATTTATTTGAAAAGATGTTGAGCGTGTTCCCAAGGACAATTTTTACAAGTTGTCCAGGTCTCATTTATTAAGATTCACATCTGTCACAGATACAGAATTTAGATGTTCTGGAAAGCATCTTTGTAAGTGGGCCATACAGGAGACCCCTGTTAACTGCTGTTTCTGCCTTCCTTGGGCTCTCTGGCACCACCCTAGTTTTCATGTATTGTTCTTCCATAATTATTCCTAACACTCTGTTGGGCTTAATCCTGTCCAGGGGATGGTAGGCCCTGGCTTTCGTTCACCACGGAAAGCCTGATGCCATATGAGCAGGTGTTTCCTACCTTTCTTATAAGGCATCATATGTCTCACATGGCCTGAGCAACCATTAGCGACAGTCCGTCACTGAAGGGGCACCCAGGTGCAGCGAGAACACCTGATTTGTCAGGCCGGCTCTTCTACAATGCATGCTTTGGGCAAATTAACCTGTAGTGCAGAGAAAGGTGCAGGGAGGGGGACAGAACTCATCTTCATTCATCAGTTAAATAGCCAATAACCTAACGTGTATTTCTTGAAACAGGAAATGAATGAAAGTGTCTGGAAACGTCAGTACAATTTAGGGTGAGTTTTAGGGGAACCATGAACATGTTTAAATGGGACCGATATGAATAAAAAATTCACCAGAACTTATGATTTTAAGTCCTTAGTCCATAAATCTTCATTTAAAAAAATAAACAAACAAACAAATAAAAAACCATTTATCTTGGCCTGGCTCTTGGAGGTCAAGAGGCTCCCTACCCAGCCCTACGGGAGGCAGGAGAGGGTCCCATGGTTACAGCCACAGCTTGATGAGCTGGTCACTGACTGTGGAGGGTGTCAGCACCCCCAGATCCGTAAACAGCACTGTCATTAAGGAAGGGGAGGTGTAGTCAACCCATGGATGCTCCTCTTGGAGATCTTGTCAAGTAGCTGCCTTGTACTTAAACTTATCTAGGTTGTCTTGCTGGTTTCGTGAGAAGAGCCGTACAACTTGAAACTTTCCACAACAGCACAACACTCTGGTTGGTTCCAGTCTTGTTAATAATCCCTCCATTTCAACGACTCCTTCAGCACCAACTATGACAAGACCCACTTTCTCCATGATATAGCCAACAGCAGCATTGACAGGGACACTGAGCTGGCAGAGGGCTGTGGCCAGTTTCCCGCCAGAGGAGTCAGGCTGTGTGGCCCTGTAACGCACGCACCAAAATGCCTCTTGGCCGCCACAGCTTCTTCCTGGCCCCGCAGGACCACTCTGGAGTAGGCGTGAGTTAATATTCTCGCCCGTCTTTGATGCAAGTATGGCACAGATCTGCGATTTTACTTCTTGGCAGTGATATCCTCCAGAGAAAAGTCTCTGCTCGCTTAATCATGATCCTTTTACAGTTGGAGAAATCGGTGTTCCAGGAGGGAAGGCTGATGAAGTGCAGAAGAGCTCCCCACCGGAGGACAGGGCCATGGAGTGAGTCTCTGTCACACAGGGTTTCTGTGACTCTGATGAGATTTGCTCTAAGGCCCTGAATGATTTCTTCTTACCTCATTTCAAGAACTCCAGCAGAGTCCTTATGGCAGCCGCTGCTGAGGCCATGCCAGGGTCTTCTTTCATCTGAGATTTAATGTATTCAATCAACTCCCTGTCATCCACGGTGCAACCCGGAGCCACCCATGCTGACCGGTTGAGTTCCACAATGACCTGGCTTGGAGCCGCAGAGACGCACAGCGCACGACTCCCCTACTGTTATTTTTAAGGAATTTTTTTTTTAATCTTCACCAAAGGATATATGTATTGATTTGAGAGAGAGGAAGAGATAGAAACATTGATCAGTTGCCTCCCCATACACGCCCCGACCATGGATCAAACCTGCAACCTAGGTATGTGCCCTGATGGGATCGAACCTGCAGCACCTTGATGTAGAAGAGGCTCCAACCCCCAGCACAGTGAGCTTCCTACTATGTTTTAGATGTTCTAATTTGGGCAAATTTAGATGGTGATGTAAGTGTCCCAGGTTCTCCTTTCCTTTGCTCAGTGGGCTTCTAATGTGGTCCACTAGGTAGGCCTCCCATCCTTCAAGGGTTTGCCACACTGGTCTTGGGGAGGACGGGGCAAGGAGAGAAACAGGATGGCTATTGAGGGAAGAGGAACTTTGTGGGGGGCTGTATAAGAAAGGAGAGTCAGCACCTGTGGAGTACTGAGGGCGGCCGACAATAGAAGGAAAGCTGGGTGGAAGAAGTACTGCCAAAGGTATTTCTTATGGCATTTAAGAAATACCAGGGGTCTGGCTGCTGTGGCTCAGTGGATTAAGCTGGCCTTCAAACCAAAGAATCCCCAGTTCGATTCCCAGTCAGGGTACATGCCTGGGTTGTAGGCCAGGTTCCCATTTGGGGGTGCCAGAGAGGCAATAAGACATTGCTGTTTCTTTCTCTTTTTTTCTCTCTACCTTTCCCTCTCTCTAAAAATAAGTTTAAAAAAAATTTTTTTTTAAGTAAAGAAAAGAAATACCAGGGAAGAACTTGAATATTTATACTTTGCTTTTGGTTGCTTTGACTTTGTTCTTTCAGACTGAACCATGTAGGTGAGGAATAATGTGCAATGTGTTCCTTCAGGAGCCTTTAGTGTAGCAAGGGTGGTGATTTCTCACATCCTTCCAGCTGGAGGAACCCATGACCAATGAGCTAAAGATGGGAACATGGCTACTGGAATTTAGTGGGAACCCAAATGGGTAATGAAAAAAATGGGCTGGATTAAGAAAAACACATTTCTTCTTCCATACTTGGGTAGGTTGAAATAGAGCACTTTGTAGGGACAAATGATCTGTTTCTCATCCTCAGAGTGCTCATGAAGTCAATCACGATGCTTCATTCCCACCCCTCCCCCCACCACCCATAAGCCTCACCTGGCCCTGTCTTCTTAACAGGAGTGGGGCCAAATGGCTCACCTGGTAGCTTCTAAAGCATTATAGCATTTTTCACTTCAGTACATAGGGTGAATAAATAGATACTATTTCCACTATCTCTTTAAAAATTATTTGCCCAGATGACCCATGGACATGGACAAGTGGGATTGACTTTGGGGGGGAATGGGAGGGTAGGGAAGAGGAAAGCAGGGGAGGGGAATGGGATGAATGTAATAAAACAACAATAAAATTAAATTTAAAAAGATTATTTGCCCATGAGAAAAGACAACTAACAGACCACAACATTGTCTTTTTTATCACTCCATTTAAACTGAACTGACACCATGTAATCACTTGTAAAGCCTCTGCTTGTGTTATGTCACTTCATAGGCCATTAGCTAAAGTAAGTCACAAGGACAAGTCCAACATCGGTGGGGAAGTGCATCCACCTCAGACAGGAGAGGGAAGAGGAATATTTGTTGATCAAGAATGCGGTCTTCCAAGAGGGGAAAGTGTGGAAGGCGGAGACTAGGGTTGTTAGGAAGCCATTCACAAAGAGCCAGCTGATACCCCGTGAGTTTTTACCAAAAAGACATTGCTAAGCCCCTGGCCTGTGCCAGGCACTGCACTCAATACTGGGGAAACAATATATGAAGCATTAAGGTGCAGTCTCTGGTGGCTAAAATGTCACCATTTTACAAGGGTCCTTAGAAACAAAGAGGTGATTCAAATTGGAGGAAGGGAGAGATGTTTCCAATTCTTTCTTCACTCCTGGGTGAGCGCCACCAACACTTTCGGCCCCTTCCAGGTGTCAGCTGCTTCCCAGGACCAGGGAATCAAGCTTCTGGGTGCCAAGTAAGTGCTCCCCATGAGACACATGTGGTAATTAAGCCATCAGCCACTGTGGAAGCTTGCACTCTGGTTGTGCTTCTCTCCAACAGAAAATGAATGAAATTACAGGGGAGGGTCCTGCCCCGCAGCCCTGCACTGTTTTCCATGCCAGAAATGCGGCAGTAATTTCCCTCAAGAGCTAACTGCCAATTTTAACAGAGCAAATTTCAGAATTTATGTATGGATTTTGCTCAAGAAAAGGGGCCTGGCCAGGGTCACAGAGCAGAACCCATAGTACAGAGCCTATGGGATGTCCCAGAAGAAGCATGTCACAGCCCCTGAATCCTTGGAGATGCCTGCGTTTGTAGTGACCCTGAAAACTAGACAATTTCTTCCTCTTCCACTTTCCAGCACAATCTGATCCCCCCACCCCACCCCACCACCCGCCCAGGGAACTGAGTAGATCCTGGAGGCCTCCTTCCAGGGACAGACCACACGGTAGGGGTGCACTCCCCCAAGTTTGAGGAATAGCAAGGGCTGCTTCTGGGAAGGTTCTGGAAGGAGCTTAGACCAAAGGGTGGAATGTCCACACACATGGCAGCAAGGTCCTCCTCAGTGTGAAATGCAGCTGAGAGTGGAAGAGAAAAGAATAGTTGTGGGCCACACCCAAGACGCCAATTATCTAGGCACCACATTTTGGCCCAGAGACTCAAGGAATATAAGAATTCTGACATTGAGTCTGGCCTTCCAAGTGACCCTAGAGATATATAAAAGATAAAACATTTTATGTGCAGTGTGTTAGCTTGATTTATAACTAAATATTTAGACTACTGGTTTGAAGGCCTCTATTTGTACTCTTTCTCCAAGCCTCACACATGGCCAAAGCAGGCCTGTGTGAGGGACACAGAAGGAGTAGGTCAGTGTCCATTTGGGTGTCCCCTCAGGTGTCTGTGATGAGAAATCACAGGCATGTCTCCCAGAGCAGCGGTCATTTTACATCTGACTTGTGAGCTCTGGGTCAAATTTTAGCCAGAAGCCAGTTTATGATTAATCTTCAAATACTTTATCCAGCCCAAATTATATTTGCTCATTTATTTTTTATAAGCATGGTTTTCCAACCCCAGAATTTCATCTGAACTAATCTGTGTACCTCGTTCATTGATTTCTAATTTCCTGTACATTCAAAATGACACAAAATCACCAGCATGGATCATGTTGGTATTAATCACAGGAGACGAGGCAAACTGAAGTAAGGATTTATCAGAACGCAAGAAACATTTAACCAAAGAACAAAAAAATGTTCATGATCAGAGTGAGATTTCTGGGAGTCAGGGGAGGAGGGGCACTCTGGAGAAGGGTGTACTGCAGGAGAAGCCCGAGAATTTCAGTAGAGCAATTTGAAAAAGCCTTATTCTGTTTGGCTCACAGACAATTAAAATATTGAATTGACTAATTAACATGACCAATATAAAACTACCAAAAGGAAAAGGACTGAGATGACCCAAGGTTCAGTGTGTCTGGATAGGGGCCAAGGGAAGTATTGTCTAGGGCAGACACACACTGTGCACAAAGTAAAGGGAAGACACGCACAACTGCTCCTTGACCATCTACCTACCTACCTGTGAACTTGTGCTGCTCAAGTTGTGGGCCTCAGACCTGGAGCATCAGCATCAACTGAGAAGTATTAGAAATGCCTAGTCTCAGGTGCCACCTCAGACCTGCCAAATTAGAATCCGCCCTCTAACAAGATCCACAATGATTCCCACACACGTTGAAATATGAGCAGGCTGCCCTCAGTCCTTTGAGATTTTTATTTTTCAGCTCTAACTGTTTTTGGGCAGACTATAAAAATAACATAGCCATTAGCTGGAAGCCACCCCTTCCACTTTCCTTCACTATCTTGCCCTTAGCCCTGTGAATGTCTTGATTGCCCCTCTAACCCCGTCACCTAGAATCCTGGACCCCTGGGCAGCCAGGTGGAGGGATTTAGAGAGCTGGCAGAGGGTCTGCCCTGAAGCTTTTGTGTCAGGCTCATTTCTGACTGCCCACTATAGGGATGGTCACCCCCTCCACCTCATTACATTCTTTCTAATCAAAAGACTGTCGCAGTAATGAAGGAATCTCACATTGCTGTCATCCGACGACTTCTAACAAAGCAAAAGAGATGACCAAAGCAGCAGGAATACTATCTGAAGATTCAGATGCCTTCATGTCATGGAAAACTTCAAGAAAGATACGCCTGACTTCAGCTCAGTTCAAAAGTCCTTGAAACAGTAAAGAATGCCTATTTTTGCTCCAGGGAAATTTTACTCAATAAATAAATAAATAAATAGTCGCTGATTCGATTCCCAGCCAGGGCACGTAACCAGGTAACAAGCCAGGTCTCCAGCCAGGTCCATAGCTGGAGGCAGGTGAAAGGCAACCATACACTGATGTTTCTCTTCCTTTCTTCCTCCCTCCCTACCCTTCTCTCTAAAAATAATGAATTAAAATCTTTACTTAATAAATAAATAAATACATCTACTGTAAATCTCATTTGGCCCATGTTTTATGTTGCCCCAGTTAATCCAGCCCTTGCAGAAAAGGTCACCAAACTTCATATTTATAATACTAGTGTTGTATTATGTGCTTCTTTCTAATTAATACGGCTTTGTCATATGTGTGTGGTTGCCTTTGTTTTCTTTTTATCATCAATTTTTATAGATTTGTGAAATCAATGGATTTCCAGAAGCAGTGCTCCAGTTTATAAAGCTTTGTGCCTTTAGGAAATAAAGGTTTGATTTTGGAAGTGTTGATTTGCAGCTGTGGTTCGGGAATTTAATGAACTCATAAATCAGGTGAATTGTATTTCCTCCCCTAGCCCAGAGCCAGTTCCCCTGGAGGTGCGAGGGCACTGAGAGGAAACGGCGCTCAGAAGGGTCTCTGGGGGAAGCAGTGGGGCGTTTGAGGAAGCGCCAAGGCCCCATAGCACGACTGCAGGTTCTGGGGTCTGAGGCCACCATGTTTTTTAACTTTACATAATTTTAGTTTTCAATTATAAGTGACATATAATATGTTAATATATTAATTGCAGGTGTACAACCCAGTGATTAGACATTATATAACCTACTAAGTGATCACCCCAATAACTTTAATAGCTGTGTCTTCCCTCTCTTTCATTATTTCTTAAATGACGATGTTGGTCAATGCAGTTACAGAGTAACGAGAGGGTCAATGTAAAGTATTCATCACAGTGCCCAGCACTTAAAAAATGTATGATAAGTATGAGCTATGAGCTGTGCTTCCCTGGAAGGTCAAAAGCCATGTGTAAAAGAGAACACAGGTCCTTTGCTGGTGGCACAGTGGATAAGGTGCCAGCCTGCGAACCCAAAGGTCGCTGGTTGGATTCCCAGCCAGGGCACATAACCAGGTTGCAAGCCAGGTCTCCAGCCAGATCCATGGCTGGAGGCAGGTGAAAGGCAACCATACATTGATGTTTCTCTCCCTCCCTGCCTCTCTCCTTTCCCCTCTCTCTGGAAATAATAATAAATAAAATCTTTTTAAAATAATAATTTTTAAAAAGAGAGAGAGAGAGAGAGAGAGAGAGAGAACACAGGCTTCCCTGCTGCCAGGCACAATCCTGGGCAAGTCATCAGGATCCCTAGCCTCATTCTTCTCCAGAATTGACCAGTGGCAGATGGCCTCCAGGTATCCATTGGCCAAACCAAACATCCGGGCTGCTACTTGTTCTGTATTGGCTGTAATCTGGGGATTACAGAATTTGTGGTGGGCTTCTGGATGGAGGAGTTGTAGCTTCCCTGGATGGGGCCTCGGGAGAAGGAACTCCATGGTTTTCCGCAGGAAGCAAAAAAGACTTTCCCTATGTCTAGACCAACACACATCTCACTATCAGATGCCCCCTGGGCCATCTAAATTCCAAAAGGATCTGCCCACAGTGCTGGGCTATTGATCTCCCTGGGGAAACATCCTCAGTGTCTCCTTGCACTGGACCACCTGAATCCCAAGGTAACCAAGCATCCGGGCTTTATTCTCCAGCTGTCTCCATGGAGATGGAAAGCACCCCGAGAAGCAGTGAGGGAGCCTTTGAGGAGCTGGAATGTGGGTGGTGGTGGCATGAGTGAATCCATTTGCAAAAATATTTATTGAGCTCTGCACTTAAGAGGTGTGCATGTCATCAGCCATGCTATGCATATGTTAATATACTCAAATTTAAACGGTTAAAGAAAAATAAGGAGACCTAGAAACGCTGTGAAAATCACCAGGCAGGATGAAAACACCTGAAACAAGGCAGACTATCAGAGGGGGCTTCAGAAATTTGAGTGCTAATCATAGGGATTCTGGAGCTTTGCTTTTGATTTTATTTCTGACTTTTCATGGATTTGGGTTTTGACCTTAACTGAAAGCCAATGGCAAAGTTAACAGCTAAGAGAGAAGAGCTCACCACTTCTCTGACAATCTGTTTCAACGAGATGCTGAAAACAGTTCCTTTCTGTTACTTGAGTAATCGCTACCAAATTAGTTCAAGAGGGTCGTGGAATCACAGCCTCCAGGAGCCCTGATGAATTCAGAATCGGAAATCATTAGGACTTTAACAGCTACTTAAGCATTTGCTGTTAGAAATCCTTTGCCCTGCACACAAATGGTGGGTTATAAATTATTTATGGACCCAATTAGGGATGTAATTGGAATAATCTGGCTGGTTGCCCTAGCACTAATGCATCTAAAGTTTGCTTCTTTCAGTTAAACTAACTTTCTGCTTTCTGTTACATTTCCTAATGTCCTATTCTGCTCTCTAGATGTCTGTGAAAAATGCTCCTGATTCTTTCAAAAATGTGTACAAAATTCAGCTTTAATGAAGAGTCGTTGACTATCAAGGAGTTATTTCTGCTTCATCTTGTTCTCACAAGTATTAGCAAAAAGCGCCAAACTCAAGTCACGTATGAAGAAATGGCTTCAGTGCGTTTACGGAGCCTCCTTCCTCCTGCCTTTCCAGGGCTTTCATATCCCTTTTACCTGTCGTCATGGACTGTCTTCTTTCTGCGGACTTTGTGAGATGCCCCAGTTCCTTGCTAGGCTATCTCTCGACTTACAAGTAGATTGGGTTTGTTTGGTTTTTTGTTTGCTTATTTGTTTGTCTTTTTTATTTATTTTTTTTTTTGCACCAAACTGTCCCTATGACAGAATGAGTTTACCTAATCCTTCCAAAATAAGTAATTTGGTTCTGCCCCATTAAAATTCAAGCTGCTGACCTGGCTGGGTGGCTCAGTTCGTTGGAGTGTTGTCCCATACACCAAAAGGCTGTAGGTTCAATCCTGGTTAGGGAATGTCCACAAGGCAACCCATCAATGTCTCTCTCTCTCTCTCACTCTCTCCCTCCCCCCCACCCTCTCTAAAAATCAAAAAACATTTTCTCAGGTGAGGATTAAAAAAAAACTAACTCAAGCTCCTTCATCTTTTTTTTTTAGTTTATTTATTTGTTTGTTTATTTATTTATTTTAAAGATTTTATTTATTATTTTCAGAGAGAAGGGAAGGGAGAGAGGCAGAGAGAGAGAGAGACATCAGGCTGGCACCTTATCCACTGTGCCACCTGCCAGGGCTCTCCTTCATCTTTTTAATCCTTATTCCTACACTGATACACTCAATGGTTCCATGCTGACCTCAACCACAGGCACACCTGCCTACTCAGGGACTTTTCAGCCCATCTGATTTCCATTGTCATTGCTGGGCTGCACCTCTCTTTGTCTAGATCCGTTTTCTCCATGAATTTCCTGTCATTCTTGTTACCTTCCTGGTTGGCTTCACCAGAGCTCCACTGGCTCTTCAGGGTCGAGCGGCTAATAGTGACTATGTCTGTGGGAAAGGCCTGGGGAGAGTGTGTTGGCCTTTCACACAACTCCCCACAAAGAGGTCATTTTCTTGGTCTGGCCCTCAAAATTTTGATCTTCCTCCTAGGGAACCTGGGCCTAGAGCAAGGCTCTTAGTGTGGATAATGGGAAGGCTGCCTGGCACTGGGAGGCAAGGGCCTTTGCAGCATCTTTGGAAAAGGATCTCAGTTATGTGTGGTGCATGTCTTCTATGGATAGTGTCAGCCCTGGTCTCTGGAGCTTGGCCTCTTCTATGTCCCCATCTCTATCCAAATGTATCAATCCAGGCTATTTAATACACTCATTCTTTAGAAGTGTTAATAACATTATGGTGGATACTGGAATTCATTGCCCAGAACCAGCCACCACAGAATCAAGGCACTCAGTCCCCCAGCTGCTGAAGTGTTACCTGCTGAGGGCTCACAGTTGGGGCCCTCCCTGGGACGCTGCTTTGCCCAAGGTCGTTCTCCCTCCCTAGGGACATTATGCATCCAATAACTGGTCCATGCAGAAGTATAAGAGCCTAATCCTTCAACTCAACTCACACTGAAGGGCCTGCTGGCTCCAGAGCCACCCATGAGATTGGCTGAGGCCGTTATTACAGCTGTTTCACTATTTGATTTCTCCACCTTGTCCTCTTCCCTCCTTCATAGGTGCCAATCTTCCAGCACACACACTCTTGTCTTAGAGCCTGCTCCCTGTAAATCATGAACTAAGACAAGTGTCCTTTTGATACCAAGCCTAATGGATTATAAGCTCACCTTTCTATGTCCTCTCTTGGTCAGCACATGTGCATTTAGAAACTGTTATTTCATCTTTTCACACTCTTTGTGGGGGTACCTCTCAATGCTGGTTCCTGCATATGTCCAAAAGCCTATCTGTATTTCAAGTGCTACAACCGCTTACTTATGTGACCTTGGGCCAAGATATTAACTTCTCTTTGCTTCAGATTCCTCATCTGTAGGATGAAGTTCAAAAGGACTTTCTCATATAGACACAGCTTTGAATGAGATAGCAATAAGGAACAAATGCTACCTGATATGTGGTAGGCAGTGCATGCGTTTGTCAAATAAGTGAATCAATGAATAGTATTAACAGTGCTAACTAGACAAGACAGCGAGTTCTCCTTGTAGGACTAGAATCAAAAAGCTTGCGTCTCAGCTTGTTTTTAGGCATTTATTGATTCATTCACTCATCCATTCATTTATTTAGCCATTTATTCATTCAATAAATATTATTTGAGCACCATGCTTGATGAATCACACAAGGAAAACACAATTCCTATTCTCAAATATAATTGGGAAGCAATAGACCATACATTCTTAAAACATTTTAAAGTTTACCAACTGTCTTCTATGTATTATCTCATCAATCTTTATAACAATGTAACAAGGTCAAGACTATTATTTACATTTTCAGGTCCAGTTAAATAATTTTCTGAAGACCTTGCTGGAAGAGGTTGTATATGGAAACCATTGTTTTGAGTGTAGGTCCAGAGGGCCTTCCATGACCAGGTTCCAGACGAGCAGGTGTAAAAAATTAAAGAGTGTGTAGTTAAGTGCCAAGTGATTGAGCCAAAAAACATTGCAGGTAGACAGACGCTGAGCGGTGAGAGAGTTCTGTGAGGGATGGGTTTCAGCATTTGTCCTGCCTTCCTGCCATGACTACAGTGGAAACCACCCATTTGTGATATTGTCTCCCTGCAGTGCCCGTACTCCCCTTTCTCAACGACCAAGATGAACTCTGAAATCTGGATTCGTTTTTAAAATTAATACATCCCCACATTTTTAGCCTTTCCCACAAATCATTCTGGCATTCTAGTTCCAAAGCTTATAATCTTTGTAACTATGCAAAAAACCTAGATAGTAATAAAAGGTGAAGGCCAAAAGTTAAAAGGTTTCAATAAGGTCAGAAGATAGTTTCAGTGGAGTCTTTGATAGAAGGTGGCGGGTACAGGATGGAATGTTTAATTTGCCATTTCGCAAGTCATGATGTAGGGTTTGACCCTGGGAAAGGATGTCCAAGTTGGAATGGAGAAATCTTTGTGGATGATTAAGTCAAGAAACTGAGGATTTTAGGGTGGTAGGTGATTGATTCATATGGGAGTGGATATCATCCAGAATGAAGCAAATGTTGAAGGGAGAAGGCTATACAGACAAAACTCAAAGAACCATGGACATGGACAAGTGGGATTGACTTTGTGGGGGAGTGGGTGGGTGGGGAAGGGGACAGAGGGGAGTAAAAAGAGGATGGATATAATACAACAATAGTAAAATTAAATTTAAAAAAAGGCAAAACTCAACTTTGGCAAATGAGAGAAAGTGATGAAGATGGTAGTGAATTATAACAATGAGGAAGCAGTGTGAGAAAATCAAGTAATCCTCCAAGGAACAAGGGCTTTCCAGATGAAATGGTTGGCATGGGGAGATAAGAATTGAGAAGCGCCTCAATTCCACTCCTTAAAGAACATGTGCTGTGTGAGGGAAAAGTAAAAATGATATCCAGGCTCCACCTAAGAGCACTATAAAGAAAAAAAAGAGTCCTTGAAGGAGAACCTATTTAAGTCCAGAAAGAAAAAGGGACAGTTTGAGGTTTTGATGACAGAAAACTTCATTAGCATACCAGAGGACACAGAGGAAGGCTTTGGGATACAGAGGGGGTTTTTAGAATTGGTCCATATCATGGAGTAGACTCAACAGTACAAGGATGAGTCTGAGTGGTGGTGGCTCTGCTGAGATGTGACTGAGGACCCACTCTGAATCCCAGGTGGATGGAGTCAGCTGCCCACTGGGTTCCTCCATCTGGATGGCCTATGCATTCCTCAAACACATCTATTTCCTCCTCCTCCTCCTCTACTTCCAACCCCAATTTGCTCTTCCATCTCAACCAATGGCACCCCATTTATCCAGTACCAAATCTGAAAAATGGGAATCATCATCACAAATTTATCGTTCTTTCTTTCATCCTATTAGGTCACCAATTCTTGTTGCTTTAACCTTTTGAGTATTTATTGACTATGTCCCCTTCTCTCCATTTCTGCTATGTGTTCTGTCATCATTTCATGTCCAGACTGCAAGTTGCCTCTAGACTCGCCCTATCTCAAGCTCCTCCCACACTGTTGCCAGAGTGATCTGGTGAAAATATTCTACTGTCTTTAAAAGCGCACTGACTTCTTAAAGAAAGTTGCCAAGGACTCTTGGCAGAGCACACAAAAGGACTGCATGACCTAAATTCTCTCATCTCTCCAATCTCATGTCCATTAATTAATTCTCTATCTTGCACTGTTTTATTTAGAAATATCAAATTCCTAGGATTCCCACAAATACCACACAGTTCCCCACTTGCCCATGTTCTTCTGTCTGTGTGGGAGCTGGCTCTTTTGGATGTGAAGAATAAAGACATACTCAAGTTGCCTTGGGAAAGGTGTTATTATCTATCATAATGGAATTTACATAGAGTGGCATATCTTCAGGGCAGAACTGGAAGCAGTTCTCCACCCTGTGGAGACCAGAATGTGATCCAGGAACCGAAATGCCATTGAACACATCTATACTATTCTTCCTAGCTGGTTGTATATACCCATAACTTTCAACCTGAGTATTTCACCATTAAGGTCATTCCAGACTAATTTGTCTGTGCTTTGTCCTTTGCCAACAGTAAGTGCTCTGCCTCTTCTCTCTGCTTCATGGCTCCTGCAGCCTCATGGCTCCTGCTTCCTGCCTCCTTTTGTCTGAATGCTTTTCTACCTTTAGCTCCCTGCTGTCAACTGCACATTATCTCTCCTCCTCAGATTAAAAGAAGGGCTCTGATGAGTTGAGCCAGTCAGCATCCAGTGTGGGCTTATGAGGGGGCTGAGAAATTTGGGGCTGATGACCACAAGAGACACTGGGACATATAAAGCTTTATTGGGCAGCTCTTGGACATGGTTGCATGAGAGCAGAATTTCCTCATAGCATGAGATGGGCCAAGGGCTGATGGCACAGGGACCACCAATTCAACAGAGAGAAGAACAAGGAAAGTTGCAGGGAGAGAGGATTGGCAAAGAGGCTTACCTGGCTGGGTGATGTGCACTCAACAGCACAGTGGGAGCTTCTGAAGCAGAGCTGTGAGTGGCAGAAGCAACTTGGGGTCTTATAACCATAAAGCTCTGTCCAATCAATGGCCAGCAGATGCTGGTTTGTAGTTGCACAGGGTATGCAAAGCAAGAGAGCCTTGAATGGCTAAAACCTGCTTGTTTGGGTTATTTTTTCAATAATTGGATATGTAAAATTGAGTTTAGTGCCTGTGGGCTTCTGAGCTAAGGAGTCTCAGCCTGCAATGAAGAAATAAACAACCCAAGAGCTAATACACATGGGCTATCTTTGGCTCATTTAAATAGCAGGGCTGCATTCCTGCCTGTAGAGGGATTGGGTAACTGAACAGAAATGGAGCTTCAGTTGCCTGTTGCCACAAAGTCAAACTTATGAGGCAAATGCCTGTGCAAAAGGAAAGAAGTTTTCAAAGGTGCTGAAGGATCTGAAAGAATGGTGGACTCCTGTCTCAGCCCATCTCCTCAACAAGACCAGGGTAAAAGGCAGTGACCAGAGTTTCTGCTTCATTGTACAGTCCTTTGGAGCCTGCAGGTGGCTGTTAAGCAGTCTCAGTCCCCATCCGTGTAGCTTAGCTTGTTCCTGGCTGCTTTTCACTTCAGGCTCCTTTCCAGATCCTGTGTGTGGAGCCTGCACAGCCATAGGCCAGCCATACAGCTGCTAGGGCTGCAAGGTCATGTACTCCTGGGAGAGGAGAGCATGCAAATGCACCAGCAAGGGCATCACCAAGTGGGCAAGAGAGAGCAACATGCTCCTTCCTAGAGATTATGGGCCATGTGGCTGCTAAGACCCATGGAGAGCACAAGCCAGAGCCCTGTGCCAGTGCAGGTCACAAGCAAGAGTGTTTTTTGGTTCCCCTGGGATTATATTAGCTTGGGTGTGGGATGAGCATGGTGCTTTCTAAAAATGATCAATCAACTTACCAAACTTCTGCACACTTCATGTGGGTCCACCTTCCACCAATTCCTTCTTTCTCCAGACGAGATTGTCAGGCATCTTTGGTCCAGCACCTCCCCCTGTGCCATTTTGACTTCTATGGTGCATGCTCCTGCCTTCATGGGGAGGCACCCTAAATTTGGTACCGGAAAGGGGGAAGGGCTTTCTTCTCTATTCCATTATCTTGCTAACTGTTTGCTCTTGGGCTCTATCCACTAAAATTTCTAGCTTCCCATGCACTCAGTGTAAGAACCTTTCCCTGCCACCATTTTGGCCATTTGGGGAGACTCTGCAATGCTCTGGACAGATGGTCTACTGATGACAGTTGCCCTTTGATCTGGTACCCAGTACTCTTCAAATCAGCTGAGATCAGAGTGGGACAGCTGATGCCTCAGATGGGCCATCTATACTTCAGCAGCCACTCAGAAAGTAGTTACAAGCGTCACAGACCCCAGACACTCTTTGCTCTGAAATCCTAGAAGGCCTTGTATTCTTTATAATCTGCCTGTTCCAGTCACTCATGAACAAAGTCAAATACTGTCTCTTACATGTTGCCTTATCCCCTGACACTTGCTCACCATTGCAAGTCTCCATTGTATTCTATACATGCCATTGTCATATATCTTACCTTGTCATGTAGATAGGGTTATTTACTTATTTATCCTTTGAGAGAGGGAAGGGAGAGAGAAAGGAAGGGAGAGAAACATCGATGTGTGAGATAAGCATTGCCTTTTGCATGTACCCAAACCAGGGATCGGGCCAGCAACCAAGGCATGTGCCCTGACCAGGAATCAAATTGGTGACCTTTTGCTTTGTGGGACAATGTGAACCGACTGAGGCTTGCTGGTTATGGCTAGATAGGGTTTTATTTTTTTGTTTGTGTTTTTACATGATTTCATGTCATCCATGAAACTGCAAAATATGAACTGTCTGAGTCACTCCTATGTCCCCAAGATGTCTGACAGTTCCCAGTACAAAGGTACTTAGTAAATAGCTGTTAAACAGATTGTTTCTAAAAAAGATTAAGAAGACTCCACAGAGGAAGTGATATCAGAACAGTGCTTTGGAGACTGTGTAGGAGTGACCCAGGAAATGAAAGGGTGAATTTCAGAGGAAGAGAGAACAGCCTGGATAAAAGCCCAGAGCTATGAAACATGACATGATTGAGGAACCATAATACTAAGTAGCTTGGGGGTGGAAGTGAAAGTGTGTGATCACCAGAGGCTTCCAACGGTAAGATCATCTGGGTGGATAGAGCCCAGACGTTTGGTTCTGGCAGTACCTTGGATTCATTAATCCAAGGCTGGCTGACTTGCACTAACAAAGCTAGTTTAATGAAAAGGTATGAAATCAGAATGTCAATTTCATTTTTTTAATATTCTTTTTTTTTTAATTTAATTTTATTTTTGTATTACATTCATCCCATTTTCCCCTCTCTTATCTCCCTTTCTCCGCCCTTCCTACCCTCTCCACCCCCACCATCATACCCCCCACAGTCAATCACACAGGTTGTCCATGTCCATGGGTCATCCGTGCTAGTTACTTGACTAAACTGTTCCCATTCTTTGCCTCCTTCTCTCTCCTTCCCCTCCCTCTGCACATTGAAAGTCTGTTCCTTGCATTCATGTCTCTGGTTCTGTTTTGCTTGTTTGTTCTGTTCATTAGTCTCCTGTATTGGGTGAGAACACATGGTATTTGTCTTTCACTAACTGGCTTATTTCACTAAGCATAATACTCTCCAGTTCCATCCATGTTGTAGCAAAATGTAGGGGTTTCTTTCTTTCTGCTATGTAATATTCCATTGTGTAAATGTACCAAAGTTTTTTGATCCTATCATCCACTGATGGGCACTTAGGCTGTTTCCAGCACTTGGCTGTTATAAATAGCACTGCTATGAACATAGAGGTACATAGGTTCTTCAGGATGTCGATTGTGGTACTTAAAAACTAAGAAGTAGGGCTGCCTAAACTAAGAAATATAAGAGTGAGAACAGGATGTCTAAACGAAAATGAACTTTGTTTTGGAGGGTAAAGTTTGAGAGGTATAACGCCAGACAGAACAGAATGCTTGTGTCAACATGACCAGTAGCACATTCTCTGCTTATTTTAGAAGAATGCACCTGTGAAGCCAACTTGTAAACATAATAATTTTGGTGAAGATGATATTTGGGCAAGGGAGTTGGGATTTAAATGAGTAAATGCTTGATGATATCAATCCCTGATCAGGGACCTAGCAGGAACAGGAACAGAAGGCACACTCAAACTGGGTAACTTGGGGGGCAGTGCGGTACTACTGTTACTGCCGGTAGGCCAGGAGAAATGATGGAGGGGAGTGTCAATTGGAAGTCAGAGGGAAAGAGTTGTAGAAGCCACAGTGCAAAACCTGTAGCCTTAAGTCAGAACAGTGAGCATGGGATGGAGCTGGAGGAATCAATAATCCAAGCTCACTCTTCTCTCTCCCTATGATCTCTTGACCATGTTCTCTATTAATTAACCCCAGTGAATAGCCAGAGGACAAGGGAACCCATGGAGTCAATCTATTCAGGCCAGTCTTTCAAGTCCAGAGTTGGATGGGAAACCAACTGAGAACAACCAGAATATCCTATTTACCAACAGAGATGTGTCTGTGATAAAGTAACTAGGCATTCTGAATAATGCCCAAACCAAAGTTGCCAGTTCTTTGTCACAACTCAACTTTCTATCATCTGTCAATGGTATTGTACTTCTCCACCTCTTATGAATAATGTATTTTCTTCATAGACCTTCTTTAAACATGGGCATGACCTTCACTCTGCCTGGGTTTGGTCTGGCTCATATAGACAGGTTTTATTTACTCTGCTGTTACTGCTCTTAGAAATCATTTATATTTGAGGAAGTTTTCATGTAGTATATCATTCTCATCTATTATGGGTTTATATTTATAATTTAACTGTCAGAGAGTTCTGGAGTGCCTTACTCTACCTGCTACCACTCTAATGACCTTGAATTGAATTCTGTAGGCAATGGGGAGTGGGATTGTTAATAGGAACCATTGAGTAGCAAGATATTTGAGATAAATCAGTTAGAAAGCTATTGCAGTGGCAATGGAAATGGAAAGAAAAAGGTGGTACTAAAAAAATTAAGAAGTAAGGCTGCCAAAACTTAGAAATATGAGTGAGAATAGGATGTCTAGAATAGAATTAATTTTGTTTTGGAGGGTAAATTTTGAGAGGCCTGAAGGACAGTCCAAAAAGAACTTTCTCAAAAGCTGTTCTTACTCAATTGGTTAGGTTTTCCAGTGTTTCCAGAACTCCAGTTAGTGCAAATTCAAAGTTAATCTTTCAGAACCACAGCTGAGGACAGCTCCAATCAGGTTTCTCCCTGAGCACCCCCACTCCCACCCCACCCCCCAGGACAGTTAAGGTACTGAACAACTGTTTGGAGGACTTCTTTCTATACGTTTGAGTATATTAAAAAACATACTTGTTCAACTGCACTGGTTTCTTGACTTCTTTTTACTGGCACAAGTTAACATGGTTCTTCTACCTTGAGATTCACTTTGGGGATTATACATACAGCTTCTCACTTCTTTTTATCTGAAAAATTATCTATGCAAATTATCTTTGATGGCCTGTGATTATCCAAATATGCCAACTAAGTTCTATTGGAAATAGAGAGTTATATGATTTCCACATATATGAGTGTGTGATTGTCACTAGGCAGGCCCCCGAGAGGGGTAAGGTATGTTCTTCATGTTCAAATAGCCTACAATCTAATTGGATAGACAAGACATTCACATACTGAAGTGGTAATTATGTAAAGCAACACTGACATTCTGAGGAGTGAGAGACCACCTTTGGGGGTGGTTTGAAAGAAGATGCTTCTAGGACATATAGAATTCAGTTACGTTAGGAAGAGCAGGCACTCTAGGTAAAGGGAAGAGGCTTGGCATGGAAATAGGAATGTTCCATGTGTTGAGGTATGGAAAGGTGAGAGCATCAGTAAGTAGACATCTATAATTAGATCATTGATTTACTCTAAATGTGATGATGATGTTCATGGACTTTGGTTTCTTTCACCCTATATCTGATTCCAAGAGAAAAAAAATAAGCCTAGTACTGAAAGAGCTTAAGACAGGGATTTTGAGATCACTTTATTCATTCTTTAAAATATTATGAAGACCTGCTAAATAAAACTTTGTGAACACAAAAATAAATGTAATTGAGTGTGTTCATATTTCTTTAATTCACTTGATTACCAAAATACTTTTATAAGGTAGAAAGAAAGGAAAAGATACTTACAAGTATTCAGAGGAGAAAGCAGAACACCGAAAGTTCAGATGGCTTCTCTAAGGCCATGAGGTTATTTAGGGACAAAGTCAATATCATCATCCGGGTCTCTTTTTCCCCACTATGGTATGATTGACCCCACACTTCACAAGCAACCCTGAGCCTTTCTTTCTTTCTTTCTTTTTTTTTTTTTAAGATTTTATTTATTATTTTTAGAAAGAGGGGAAGAGAGAGAGGCAGAGAGGGAGAGAGATATCAATGTATGTTTGCTTTTCACCTGCCTCCAGGCACAGACCTGACTGGAGACCTGGTTTGTAACCTTGTTATGTGCCCTGGCTGGGGAATCGAACCTGCGACCTTTGGGTTCGCAGGTTGGCGCCTTATCCACTGTGCTACCAGCCAGGGCTGCAACGCTGAGCCTTTCTAGAGAGTAATGAAAGGCCAATAGAGTAAGGAATGGAGTCTAATGAACACCAATAGTGCTTACTATGTATGGGTAAGAGGTGTGGGATTCAGGTGTGAACAAAGGAACCATGGTTTTGGCATCATCAAGTTTGGTTTAGACTTTAGACTAATTTAAGACTGTCTGTTTTAAACAAAAGATTTTATTTATTATTTCTAGAGAGAGGGGAAGGGAGGGAGGAAGAGAGGGAGAGAAACATCAATGTGTGGTTGCCTTTTGAATGCCCCCAGCTAGGGATGTGGCTGGAGATCTTGCTTCAACCCAGGCATGTGCTCTGATTGGAAATGGAAACAGTGGCCCTTTGGTTTGCAGGTTTACAGGGCAGGACTCTGTCTTAATTGTTGATACATATAGTTGTAGACTCCTGCAAAGGCTGACACATGTGTCCCATGTAGTTAGGGAGTATTAGGATGTGGGGCAGTCACAGAAACTGATGCCTACCTCTTTCCTGCTTGGGTCTTTGCAATAAGCCAATTAGGAGAGACTTCCCCAGAAATGGTCTCAAATCCTACACTCTAATTGGCTTAATCAACCATGGAGACACTTAAAGAGATCTGTTCCCCAAGTGAGTTGATAGCATGTTTAAGAAAGGTTGGGCATATGGGATTCCCTTCTCTTAGGTCTAGAGTCAATTGGTGATTGTACAGGAGATGTAATTGATCCCTCGGGATTCTCCATGCTTTTGTAACTCAGTCCTATTTTCCACTGCTTCCTTTTTTAGCCATTTAATTAGCATAATCACTCAAGAGTAGTCAAGGACAAAAATGGGAAGGAAGCCATGGGATCCATTTCAGCACAAGCTTTGGCAGTGCCACCATCAAGACTTTTGGATCACAAGGCATAGGCAGACCCATTAGATACATGATTTCTTGAAATGATTTTTAGTAGAGGAGGATACTAAAGCAGAAACCATGTTTTATTTTTCTTGCTTATCCTAGAACCTGTATCTTGTTTCATTAGTAAATAAATAGTTTAAAATACTAATGAAAAAGTGATGAGAACACCTAGCCAGAATTGTTTGAGCAAATTGCAGAATTTAGGAATCAGCGATCTGAGATCTAACTCACCACTTCAAATTTAAAAGACCCTTTCTTATTGATGCTGCCTTTATATTAGTCAAGATAGAACCATAACCCTATTTCTCAATATATTGTTTTACAAACACATACATCCTTGAATATATTGAATTGTTTACAGAAGTGTCTCACTACATTATGTATGTAAACTTCCTAGATTTTATATTTTAAAAATATATTTTCTACCACCATGTATATGATTAGAAGAAATTGCTATGCAGCCACAGTCTTAGAACTAGAATGGATCTCTAGTCTCAACTTCCACTTCCAATAAGCCACCTAGTTAAACATTCTTAGATGATTTTCAAGAAGTTCTCCCTATGAGTTCTTTTTAACATATCTTCATCTTTCCCTGGACATGGAAACAATAAAATAAGTCAATGTCCTGAGCTTGGGGTGCCTCTCATTCCTTGTCTTCAAGCTGTTGTCTCATTAACTCATGCAATCCCATAAACAAAATAGGTTTTTTTTTTCATAAGCATCTTCAAAGTTGCAGGGTTCTTCTGTGGCAGTCCAGACAAGTGGTATTACCTGAGTTTCTCTAGTAACCTAGTTAATTAAACTCAATTCAAAATGAAGGTCTAGTAAGAGTGGCTCAGTGGCAGGGTTGTCCTTATTTGTTGTTTATGGTATTATTGTCAGAGCAGGAGACTAGACCTCTAGGAGAGGGAATGCTAGTAGAATAAACTCACAAACTACAGGCTTTCTGCCCATATTGCCTGTAGATTCAGGGTGTAAATTATTGTAAAAAAGAAAAAAGAGTATTGTGAATATGTCAACCAGTAGATCACTGGTATTTTGGTTTGGTTTGGTTTGCCAGCAGGAAGTTTCTTCTCAGCTGCCTCTAGGCTAGGAAATTTGAAAGAAGAAAAATGGTTAGAGCATTCGTCTTTAACCTTAGCTGTGTATTAGATTGACTTGAAGAAATTTTTAAGCATATTTTATTGATTATGCTGTTACATAATCAATTTCCCCCTTTGACGCCCTCTTCTCAGTGTCCCCTTCCCTCAGCAATTCCCCACCCCTTAGTTCATGTCCATCAGTCACGCCTGTATATAGACATGGTTTCTCCATTTCCTATGTTATTCTTTTTTTTTTTTAATATTTTATTTCATTATTTTTAGAAAGCAGGGAAGAGAGAGAGGCAGAGAGGGAAGGAGACATCAATGTATGGTTGCTTTTCACCTGCCTCCAGCCACAGACCTGACTGGAGACCTGGTTTGCAACCTTGTTATGTGCCCTGGCTGGGGAATCGAACCTGCGACCTTTGGGTTCGCAGGCCGGCGTCTTATCCACTGTGCTACCAGCCAGGGCTCCTATGTTATTCTTAACATCCCCCTGTCTATTTTGTATCTACCAATTATGCTTCTTAATCCCTGTACCGTTTTCCCATTTCTCCCCTTTGCCCCTCCCAGCTGATAACCCTCCAAATGGCCTCCATACCTATGATTTTGCTATTTTGGTTGTTTGCTTAGTTTGTTTTTGTTTCTTTTTTTAAAAGATTTTATTTATTATTTTTAGAGAGAGGGGTAGGGAGAGAGGCAGAGAGGGAGAGAAACATCAATGTATGGTTGCCTTTTACCTGCCTCCAGCTACAGACCTGGCTGGAGACCTGGTTTGCAACCTGGTAATGTGCCCTGGTTGGGGAATTGAACCAGTGACTTTTGGGTCCGCAGGCCAGCACCTTATCCACTGTGCTACCAACCAGGGCTGTTTTTGTTTCATTTTTTAGATTTAGTTGTTGATAGTTGTGAATTTGTTGTCATTTAGTGTTCATTGTTTTGATCTTCTTTTTCTTAAATAAGCTCCTTTAACATTTCATATAACAATTGCTTGATGATGAAGAATGCCTTCGGCTCTGCCTTGTCTGGGAAGTGCTTTATCTGCCCTTCCATTCTAGATGATAGCTTTGCTGGGTAGAGTAACCTAAGCTGTAAATCCTTGTTCTTTATCACTTTAAATACTTCTTGCCTGCAGAGTTTCTTTAGAGAAATCAGCTAATAGTCTATGGGAACTCCTTCGTAGGTAACTCTGCTTTTCTATTGCTACTTTTAATATTCTCTTTCACTTTATCCTTTGGCATTTAACTATGATGTGTCTTGGTGTGGTCTTCTTTGGGTCCAACTTGTTTGGGACTCTCGGTGCTTCCTGGACTTGTGTCTACTTCCTTCACCAAATTAGGGAAAGTTCTTTCATTATTTTTTCAAATAAGTTTTCTATTTCTTACTCTTCCTCTTCTCCTCTGGCTCCCCTATGATTTGGATATTGATGTGTTTAAAGTTGTCCCAGAGGTTCCTAAGTCTGTCCCCATTTTTTTCTTTATCATTCTTGTTTTTGCTTTCCATTCTTAATGAGTGCTTAATTCTTCCTTTTGCTCTACATCATTGATTTTAATTCCAGCTTCCTTTCCTTCACTCTTACTTCCCTGTATATTTTTTCTTTTATTTCTTTTTAAGAAACATCAATGTGTGGTTGCTTTCCATGGGCCCCCAAACCGGGGACTTGGCCTGCCACCCAGGAGTGTGCCCTGACTGGGGATTGAACCATTAACCCTCTGGTTCACAGGCCAATACTCAATACACTGAGCCACCAGCCAGAACTCCTGTAAATTTTTAAATTTAATTTTGTGTAACCTTCATTTCTTCATATTGTTGCCATATTCAATGAGTTCTTTGAGCATCATGATCACCAGTGCTTTTTTGGTTTTTGTTTTTAAAGATTTTATTTATTATTGCTAGAGAGATGGGAAGGGAGAGAGGCAGAGAGGGAGAGAGACATCAATGTATGGTTGCCTTTCACCTGCCTCCAGCTATGAACCTGGATGGAGACCTGGCTTGCAACCTGGTTATGTGCACCCTGGCTAGGAATTGAACCTATGACCTTTGGGCTCACAGGCTGGCACCTATCCACTGAGCCACCAGCCAGGGCTACCAGTGTTTTAAACTCTGCATCTGAAAGGTTGGTTGTCTCCATTTTGTTTAGTTCTTTTTCTGGGGATTTGTTCTGCTCTTTCATTTGGGCCCTATTTCTTTGCCTCTTTAATTTTGTAGTCTCCCTATGTTTGTTCCTGTATATTAGGTAGAGTTACTTTTGCCCCCTGCCTTAGCCTGTGTAGCAAAGGCTCCTGTAAATAGTATGGGGTGGATCCTTAGGTAATTGCCAGGGTGGGGCCACTTGCTTCACCCCTTTGTGTCTCTGTTTATGGCGGCTCAAAGAGGGCACAGAGCCACTTCTTGACTTCTGGTGATTTTTTTCCAGCACTTACCCCATTTCCAATCACTTCACCCACTTCTCATATGCAGCTGGAGCCCTTCCAGCAGCTGCCCTGGAGTTCGCATACATTCTAAGACCATGTGGGCCCTTTAAGTGGCAAAAATCCAGCAATTTCTTTGGCTATCACAAAGAAATGGTGTTTTACATTCAAAAGTAATGGGGATTATCTTCTCAGTACAGGAATATTGGGCTTTGCAGTCTGGTCTGGGCCTGGGATTGCTTGCTCCCAGGGTATCTCTCCCAATTTTTATCTACCACATGTGAATATGGGATCGTCTGTTCTGCCACTGCTTGGCTGAGCCACACAGACTCTCCACCTGGTCTCTGGGACTCTACCATTCCTACTTATCTGGATGAATGTGGCTTTTAAATTCTTGATGGACAGACTTCCATATAGGTCAATTTTCTGATGGTTCTTGCTGTTATTTGTTTTTGAGATCTGGTTGTAATTCTTTCTATGATTGTATAAGGAGGCAAAATATATCTACCTCATTTGGAACCCAAAGGTCACTAGTTCAATTCCCCAGTCAGAGCACATAACCAGGTTGCAGCCAGGTCCCCAGCCAGGTCCGTAGCTGGAGGCAGGTGAAAGGCAACCATGCATTGATGCTTCTCTCCTTTTCTTCCTCCCTCCCCTCCCCTCTCTCTAAAAACAGTAACTAAAATCTTTTTAAAAAATATTCAGTCCACGGCATTACCACCCTGAACGCGCCTAATCTCATCTGATCTCAGAAGCTAAGCAGGGTGGGGCCTGGTTAGTACTTGGATGGAAGACTGCCTGGGAATACCAGGTGCTATAGGCTTAAAAAGAAAATTCAGATGAAAATGATCTAGGGTTCAGCCTGGGCATCAGGAGCCCTACAGGCTCCCCAGGTGATTTCAATGGGACAGCCAGGCTGAGAACCACTGGTTTAGAAAAGAGAGAGCAATGTAGCGGGCTGCATAGAATAAAAGACATTCTACATGTAGTGAGAACACCTTATCTACCTTATTCACAGCCCTTTCTCCCAGCCAAGAGAAAATATCTAAACATTATGAAGAGTAATTTTGCATAGAGCTTTTCTTTATCAAGCTATTGAGAGAGAACTTTTAACATAATCAAAGAAGTGGGTAGTTAAGTCTACTACATACATCTACTGAGGGTTTCCAACAGGAAACCACCCCTAGCAAAGTAGGCTATGTCTGAGTTTTAGGCTCTTAGGGAAAAGGGGAAGGTTTCTACATGGAGTGGAGGTGTCCCACACCTCACAACCTCTCCTTCCTATGTGGGGACTTTGAGTTCTTGGCAGAGACCACCAGAAGCTGCAGAATTTGTAAGACCAAAGTTGGGGTGGGATTGTAATGGTTCTTTAGGCTGGAAGGGAGGATATTTAATATTTGAAAAGGATGAAAAGACAGGGAAAGGTGGAAGAGAGAGACACTGTCAGAAAAATAAAAGGGTGTCCATCACCCTTGAACACCTGTAAATAGAGATCAGCCTGCTGACATGTCAATATTCAAATTGGTTCCAAACTCTATTATTCACAAGAAAGTCACAACCAAAGCGTCACAAAAGTGACATTTGGGGCAAGGCTTCCAGGCCTTTTTCCTCTTTGCTCCACTTATTTTTGTATTCCTGGTTGCTTCTTGTATGTGCCCCGACTGGGGATCAATCCCCACAACCTTGGTGTATCAGGGAGCTTATCTAATCAACTGAATTACCTGGCCAGGGCCCTCCTTCCTCTTTGAACAGAAGCAAAGCCCTGGAGATGTGTTAAGCAAAGGAAAATGTTTGAGCCAGTACTTGGAAATTGGAAAGCAGAATTTCACATGGTGCGGGGAGGGGAACCTGACATGATTGTGTTCATTGTTTCTTCTCAACCTGCATAGCTTATGAGGCCAAACACAGAACAAAACTTCATTTTGTAATACCCTAAATACCTTTTTCAGAACATAAAGTAAAACTGTGGTTCTTTTTTAAGATTTTATTTATTATTTTTAGAGAGAGAGGCAGAGAGGGAGAGAGACATCCATGTGTGGTTGCCTTTCACCTGCCTCCAGCTACAGGCCTGGCTGGAGACCTGGCTTGTAACCTGGTTAAGTGCCCTAGCTGGGAATCGAACCAGCGACCTTTGGGTTCGCAGGCCGGCGCCTTATCCACTGTGCCACCAACCAGAGCTAAAAGTGCGATTCTTGAGTGTTCTCTTTGAGATAGCATGTGGACCAGAAGAGGCCTCTCACACAAGCCCCTTTTTCTCCCTGCCCCGCTCAGCCAGCTGGTTTGTCCTGGGTCCAGGTGACCTTCATGGTGGGCAGGGCCTCAGCCTCTGGAATGATGATGGTGATGGGGCAAAGAAGATTGAGAGAGGTGGCTGGCATTATGATGAGAGGAGAGAGTTGTGCCATTACTCACTTTAAATAATACTCTTACCTGGTATTGACTAGGTTCAAAGCCAGTGGTTAGCTAGCACCAGGGCATCAAAGACACTCATCACTCTAACTCTTTTACCTTCTCACCCGCCCTCCCCAGCATTACTCATTAGGCAGCAGGATTTTCAGGCTTCCCTTCCCCTTTTGATTAGCTTGTTATCTGCTTTTGAAGCTAAGCCCTCATTAATGAATTCCCAGATGGGAGAATAAGCCTAGCCATTGGCAGCATAATCCGTCCCTCCCTCGGGGAATCCTTTGCTTCCCATCAGAAAGGGGCAGACATTGGGCTGCTGTCCAGCCTACGGCTTTACAATTCCAGTTTGATAAAACCTTGGAGAGTCTCTCTCTCTCTCTTTGGGAATCCACTTCCTCAATCACAAGCATTTCAGGGCTAATTACACTGATTTAATGCACCTGGCTTTCTCTTACACTTAAAACCTCAACGGGAGAGAAAGACGGACGGATCAGCATTTACTGGAGAGCCAGGGAACTCATGGCTCGTCTGTCAGTTTCCTGGCATATGCTTGGTCAGAGGACACAACAGCCACCTTCAGCCCCAGAGAGAGTTTCTACCCTCCTAATGCTAAAGGGTCATAAATCATCCTGAGAGCCTTGGTGTTGAGGCATCTGTGGGCTCTGGCTCTTTGCTGATGGTTTAATGTGTGTGAGTCTTCTTTCCTCAGTTAACAACTGTAATAGGTTGCAAGCTGGTGTCATCTCTGCAGGAGGCCACAGAGTACAGCGGTTAAGAGAATGGCCTCTGAAGCCAGGCAGCCCTGGGTTCAAATCCTATCTCCATTGCTGACTGTGTAGGATCGTGTCTTCAGCTGTAAAGTGAGGGTACTCTTACCTAGTGAGTATGGTAGTAGTTCGCAACTTCAGCCTGTGTTAGAGTCACTTGGGTCTCACTTTCAGGGACACTGACATGATCAGTAGGGGCTGCATCAGAGGATTTGAAGGCTCAACACCACCACCACCCCCAGGTGCCGTCAGGATTGAGAAGCACTGTCATGTGGTTTTATAGGCACTGCATGTAAAGCATTGCTACTCAGTGTGTGATCTGTGGACCTCCAGCATCAGCATTAACAGAGAACTTACTTGTTAGAAATACAGACTTTCAGGCCCCGTCCAGACCTGCTAAATAAGGTGATTGGTTTGCACATCCCAGTCTGAGAAGCACTGGCATGAAGCACTTAGCCTGGTACAGGAGAGGCAGTGGGTTGGAACTATCATTAACGTAAACGCAGGACATGAGTCCACAGTGCACTAGATGGAGGGGCTGCCTGGAAAAAGAGGCTCTGACTGGAGCCTGACAATCTACTGGCTTTAGAGCCTTAACCTTTCAGAGCTTTTTCCCCCTCCTCTCTGCAAAGGGAAGCATCACAATTGCCAACAGCTCTTAGTTGTTGAGTGACTGCTGGAATGAGCCAAAGGAAAGAAATCTGCTCATAAACTGTCAAACTTCATCACAAGGAGAGGACAAAAAGCTGCTAGTATGGCAGTCCCGTCACTTTCTCCCTTTCCTAGCCCGCCGAAGGAAGCCTGAGACCAAAGCTTCATCACCCCACCTTCTCTTAAGGAAGAGTCTGTCGTGCTGGAAGAGGACTAAATTGGTCTATGCATATAAAGAAGTGACAAGAGAGAAGAGATAAGAGGAGGAGGTCAAATGGTGTTGACACTGGGGTAACAAGGAGATGCCTCCAAACAATGAACATGGAAAGGAAGTGACTAGGAAAAGCAAGGCCTTTCTGGAGATGTGGTATATTTAGATCTCTTTCACACCGATTGGATTTTGTTGTTGTTGATTTTACTAGACTCTGATTCTTGGAATGGAGCATTACTCAGAGAATTGACTACAAGAGTCCCACTGTTTGATTCAGACAATGACATCTGTGAGTGTCCACCAGTCAAAGAAAGCCAGGTACATTCTGTTGTCAAAGATAAAATTTAAAAAAAAATAAAAGATAAAATTAGGTTTACTGAGCTTGGTACAGCAAAAGAGGACACACGCCAGGCCCTGGCTGGTGGCACAGTAGATAAGACACCAGCCTGCAAGCCCAAATGTCGCTGGTTCGATCCCAAGCCAGGGCACATAATGAGGTTGCAAGTCAGGTCTCCATCCAGGTCCGTAGCTGGAGGCAGGTGAAAGGCAACCGCACATGGATGTCTCTCTCCCTCTCTGCCTCCCTCCCTTCCCCTCTTTCCAAAAATAATAAATAAAATCTTTAAAAAAAAAAAAACAGCCTAAGTGCCCATCAGTGGATGATTGGATCAAAAAACTTTGGTACATTTACACAATGGAATACTATACAGCAGAAAGAAAGAAGGAACTTGTACCCTTTGCAACAACATGGATGGAACTGGAGAGTATTATGCTTAGTGAAATAAGCTAGTCAGTGAAGGACAAATATCATATGATCTCACCCATTACAGGACAATAATGAGCAAAACTAACAACAAGCAAAACAGAACCAAATATATGAATACAATGAATAGGCCTTCAGTGGTCAGGGAGAAGGGGGTTGGGGGAAGGGGGGAGGCAGAGGCAAGAAAGGGGAGCAGCTTAGACAAGAACTTAGTAAAAGGAACCATGGACATGGACAACAGGTGGGATTGACTTTGGGGAGAATGGGTGGGTGGGGAGGGGGACAGAGGGGAGCAAAAAGGGATGGATGTAATACAATAATAAAATTAAAAAAACAAAAAAAAAAGAACACTCACCCAAAGAATCATAGAAGAATCATGGGGCACCCTGGTGGGAGGGAGATAGGAGGAGCTTGTGCTTGGAGTTTATAAGAAGGGCTTAAGAAAGCAGAGCCAGTTCACAAGTGGCTGCTTTTCACCTTCTGGAGTGGTTATGGACGTTGCTGTTTATCAGAGTGCAGATAAGTTGTTCTGGCTCATGTTCATTCCGGGCTCAGTTCATTCATCAAGATAAAGTTGTTTCTTGGAGTACAAATGCACTATCACCAGCTTTTCTTTTATAATTTCTTATGATAATCCTGTGAGAAGGGTCTTCTCAAAGTGTCCAGGATATCACTGAAATTTATTTGGAACACTTTCTCTGTAACTACCTATCATAGAAGATTTATACTAGGCTTTTTTTTTTTTTTTTTAAAGACTTTATTTATTATCTCCAGAGAGAGGGGAAGGGAGAGAGGCAGAGAGGGAGAGAGACATCAATGTATACTAGGCTTTTTATACCTCCCCATTGGAGTCACTTTGTGGTAAATTGTATTTTTCTAGAAATGTATTAATGTCATCAAGATTTTCTAATGCATTTGCACAGAGTTGTGCAAAGGAGCCTTTTAATGACTTTTTTTAATATCCTGTTTTGATTATTTTTCCTTTTGACATTAATGTTATGTGTTTGTTTGCTTACTTTTTTAACTAATTAGGCTTGCAGCTTGTCTGTTTTATTGATTTTTTTTAATGAATAGGAAACTTTTTAAAATTTATTTTATTTTTTAAATTTTATTTAATTTATTTTTTAATTTAATTTTATCGTTGTTTTATTATATCCATCCCCTTTTCCCTTTTTTTAGAGATTTTATTTATTATTTTTAGTGAGATGGGAATGGAGAGAGACAGAGACAAAAAAAGACATCAACGTAAGCTTGCCTTTCACCTGCCTCCAGCTACAGACCTGGCTGGAGACCTGGCTTGCAACCTGGTTATGTGCCCTGGCTGGGTAATTGAACCAGCAACCGACCTCTGGGTTCGAAGGCCATCGCCTATCCACTACACCACCAGCCAGGGATATTGATGTTTTTAAAGAACCATTTTTCTTAGTTATTTCTGTTTCCATCCCAATTAATTTTTTTCTTCTGATTTTCAGGCTTATTTTTTGTTCTTTTTCTGCTTAAACTTGGTTAATGCATTTTTTAAAAAATTTTTATTGGTATAGTTTTGTAGATATATATTTTTTAATTCTACAATTTTATTTAGTATTTCTTCTTTGATCCAAGCATTTAACAGAGGGATTTTAAAGTTCCAAGTAGAAAATTTGATAATCAATTTATAGCATTTTGATCAGAACACCTGGAGGCAGGTGAAAGGCAACCACACATGGATGTCTCTCTCCCTCTCTACCTCCCTCCCTTCCCCTCTCTCCAAAAATAATAAATAAAATATTTAAAAAAAAAAAAAAAAAAACAGCCTAAGTGCCCATCAGTGGATGATTGGATCAAAAAACTTAGAATTTCCTGACATTCTTGTGGGCTAAGATGTGCTCACTCTTTGTGAATATTCCATATAGATCAAAAAAGGTGTGTTTTTCATTCCTGGGGTTAAGAATTAGACATTTATGTGACCTATTTGTTTGTTATGTTGCACAAATCTTCTGTATTACTGATTTCCTCCCAATATGATATATTTAGAATTGAGCAAGTTGCATTAAAATTTTCTACTATTAGGGTAATTTTTTTTCTCCTTACATTTCCCTTAATTTTTGTTTTATGAAAGTTGTTAAAGTGGCATTTGGTACTTATATATTAATAACAACTGTATATTTATAAAGCTTTAGTCTCACCCTGGCTGGTGGCTCAGTGGATAAGGTGCTGGCCTTTGAACCCAAAGGTCGCTGGTTCGATTCCCAGCCAGGGCACATAACCAGGTTGCAAACCAGGTCTCCAGCCAGATCTGTAGCTGGAGGCAGGTGAAAGGCAACCATACATTGATGTCTCTCTCCCACTCTGCCTCTCTCCCTTCCCCTCTCTTTGAAGATAATAAATAAAATCTTTTTTAAAAATACTTTAGTCTCATAAAGTATCTTTTTTTTTTTATGCTTTTGGGGTCCTTGAGCCAGAGCCCGCACTCCTGGTTCCAAGCAGCCACCATGGCCAAGTGCCCAGTCCAGATCGTTGTGCTGGGGGCACAGGTGGTGGGCAGGGCCTTCACCCTGGCTCTGGGGCAGGTGTTTGCAGCCAACTGGATACCAGTCTACAGCTGCCTCTAACCTCCCTGACCTCAGCTTCCATGAGGCACAGCAGATTTTCAACATCTCCAAACTGAACCTCATGAAATCCAGAAGCTTTCCCCACCTCTGCAACCCAGAGACTGCACATCTCTTTGCGTCTCCCCTCCTCTGCAGAACCACGAACACTATTTGAAGTGAATGATAAATCTGTAGGCGGCTCCTACTACCTGCATTGAAAGGTGGCCAGAGTGGAGAAAGCCTTGAGGATAAGCTCAGAGCCCTGGCCCAGGAGGCCAGAGAAAGAGCAAAGAGGCCCTCCAACATGACCATTTGGTAGAGCTTGCTATTAAATGTCTTTTCCAAAACAGGAAATATTTTTGGGTCTTTAATTCTTCCTTGTCAAATATCAAAGTTAAGAACCCTCTCTATCTTTCTTTAATTTGCATGTGCCTGATATATTTTTGTCCACCCTTTGATTATTACCCATTTGAAGCTTTTTGGTTTGTCATATATACAACACATTGTTAATTTACTTTGCTATCCAATCTGAAAAAATTTTTTATTACATTTATCAACATGATTAATATATTTGAATTCATCTTACATATTGTTTTGGTATGTATGTTTAAATATTTGTGGCTTCATATATGTAGTCTTTATATAGTTTATTTTATCTTCTCTCTTTTTGGGAGAATATAAATTTTGCAATTTAGAAAGATTTGCATTATTGTTCTAATGTTTACCTTTATGCAATACTATTAACACCCCCCTTTTTTTACTGTTGTCTACTGGTTTTCTACCATGAGCAATACTGAAATTATTTCATAGTATCATTTTACCCATCCCCTTTCTCTCTCCCAGTTTTTTTTTTTTTTTTTTTTTTTTTACTTTCAGTTAATACCTATAAGGCAATTAGTATGTTTATTTTATACTCAGTATATATACATCACCCTTAGATCCATTATTTTATATAGTTGAACTGTATTTCTATTGTTGGGGAATCGAGCCACTACTCTATCCCTCTTATAACTATCAAAAATTAACCTTAGTTCCGCAGGTGAATGAATAAGAGATCATCACCAATCTTTATGTTTGTGATCTCTTTAATCATTTTGGTTGTGTGAGCCCATTTTATAATAGAGTCCTCAGAAAAGGTTGAAGGGAATTATACTTTCTGAGTCCTTACATGTTTGGGAGTTTGTTTGTGGCCTCTAGAACTTAAAGGTAAGTTTGACTGAATGTAAAATTTGGGCTCATATTTTCTTTCCTTGACTATCTTAGCTACATTATTTCACTGTTTTCAGGCATAGAGAATTGCATCAACAATCTAATGGCGATATTATTGATCTTTTGTCTAGGTGCCCAGGGTTGTTGTTATTTGCTTGTTTGTTTTAGTTTTGGATATTCTAGGTTGATTTTTCTATGTTCATGATATGTCCACTCAGTAAGCTATTTCATAAAAATTTTCCTGAGTTAGTTTTAGTGTTTATCTTTTTTGTTGTATTGGATTTCTACTTTAGGGCTTCCTATTATACATATGTTGAATCATTTTGGCTTGTCTTCGATATCTATCACTTTCTCCTGAATTCTTTTTATCTCTTCTTGTATTTATTTGAAAAGTTTTCCTTCTTTGCAAATTTTTTCTTAAACCATTATCTATGCTTTTTTTTTTTTTACTTTTGAGTTCCTTCTAGTTTAGTCTTTAAGCCTCAAAAATAATTTTTTCTACTTTTAATTTGTACTGTGTTTTGTCCCTTTCTTTTCAAAACTTTTTTTTGTTGTGTCATTTCTTTTCTGAGTTTTTCTAACATTAATTTATGCTTTTATTGTTTTTATCATTTCATTAATTTCTTTTAGCTTATTTTAAAATATAAAGTTACAGTCTTTATCTTCTTTTGAACATGTATTTCTTACATGTTCAAAAGGGTTATTCTGCTCCACATTCTCTCCTTTCTTTATAGTAATTTTGCATAGGAGTCAAACTCAGTTCTTTTCTGTGGTTCATTTCCAAGAGTGATTAGTTGCCTCTTAAAAGGAAAAGATGGACCAGGATAGCTGCTATCAATTCACAATACTAATGCTAGCTTTTCTGTTGTCTTTGGGAAATAGTTCAATGTGATCTCATTCAGAGAGATGTGGCTGCCTCTCCCCTTCCCCACTTTTATCTAGTTATTCTCTTTTGCTCCAATCATCTCTGTCCTGCTCAATTTGGATTCTATTTCCATTGTTTCTCCTCAGCACAGAATTTTCCTGACATAGAGTCTGAAGAAAGTATTTGATCCTGAGGATCAGTCTTGCAGAGAAGTGAAAATTGAGGTGAAGATGGTGGAAAACTGGGCAATGTAGGCATCAAGCTGGAAAGAGCCCTACAGTACATCTTGGCAGGGGGGGGGGGGGAGGAAGACCCACATCCCATGTCTGGGGACAGGAAGGGTGAGAAGCTAGAGGCCCAGGACAGGCAGAACAGAAAATTCCTACATGTTTTAGGAGTCATCTGGTGGGCCTAGTCCCCACCTCCTCCTTCCTTAGAACACAGCTCTCCCTCACTCCCTTCACAACCCCACTCTACACCTGTTCAGATATACTTCTGCTAAAAGAAGAGAAGGTGGGTGAAGGGTTCTTCTAAACACAGAACATGTCACAAATGTAAATGCCCTTAAAGACAGTGGTGTATGTTTTACTTATTTACACATGTATTGAAGTCATACACTGCCTAGGTGCTAGAGATTCAACCTTTGATAGGACAATTGGCTAGAAGGAAATAAAATGTTTTTGCAGTTTTTGAAACAATTTTTTTTTTTAGAAAGTAGTAGAAGCAGCCCTGGCTGGTGGCACAGTGGACAAGGCACCGGCCTGCGAACCTAACAGTCGCTGGTTCGATTCCCCAGCCAGGGCACATAACCAGGTTGCAAGCCAGGTCTCCAGCCAGACCCATGGCTGGAGGCAGGTAAAAGGCAACCATACATTGATGTTTCTCTCCTTCTCTGCCTCTCTCCATTCCCCTCCCTCTGAAAATAATAAATAAAATCTTAAAAAAAAAAAAAAAAAAAAGTTGGAATCTTTAAAAAAAAAAAAAAGAAAGTAGTAGAAGCATATATAGTGAGAAATGAATATATGACAGGCATATATATATATATGTATTATATATATATATATATATATATATATATATATATATATATATATATCATCTCTTTCAATAATTCTCCTCAACAGCCCTGCACACTAGATAACACTATTCATATTGTGTCATTCACAGCTGGATCAGAGAGGTTAATTACCCAATCCAAGACAGCAGAGCCTGAATTTCAAACCCAGATCTGTCTGATTGTATAATCTATTCTTCCGTTACATCAATTTGCTTCTCTGCTGGTCAACATTGGGCAGTATTGGATAATAACCACATGATCTTTACCTCATTACATCCCTAGTTAACCACCTGGACTTACTGGGCTAAAATCAGTAAATTACAAAATTCCTGGAAATGGGGTGGTGTGTGGTGAGTATTTTTGAAAGTTGTTTTTGCCAAAGCCTACATTTAATGACCAGCCTGAGATTATTGTTCCATTGCTTTCTCTCTCCCACAAGAATTATCTTCCGGAGGGCCGGCCCCTTGTAGAACAGGCTTCCCCTGCTAGGTGAGTGTTCTAGGAACCCATCTGTATCAGTGTACCAGCTGGTGTTGTTGTGAGAGGCTGCATTTGGCTTCAGTGAATATTATTTGAAGACTCTTCCAGTGCATTTGCCTATTTCATGATGGGTGATTTATGAGCACTCCTGCCCACACTGAGCTAAGAGTTCAGCAGTTTTTGACCAAAACAGCATGATACCTGTGCCCCCCACCCTCCCTGTTCACCAGATCTCACTCCAAGCAACTATTTTTTGTTTCTCCCATGAAAAAAAGCCTTCAAAGGAAAACACTTTGCCAATGTGGAAGAGGTAAAACAAAAAATGTCAGAAGCACTAAAAGGCATCAAAATCAATGAGTTCAAAAACTGTTTTGAGCAGTGGGAAAAAGTTTTAATAGGTGTATTGCATCAAATGGAAAGTACTTTCAAGGTGACTGAAGTTTAAACATGTAAGAATAAATACACAATTTTTTTTAATAAATAAATTCTGGCTTTAGGGGTCCCCCTCCCATATTCTGAGATTAAATAAAGTCACCATAAGTGATATATCTATTTCTTCTGTTTGTAAATTTCAAAACATTGTGTCTGAAGTTGAATGTGCATGTGTTGACTCTTCCAACCCTGCTTCAATTCACTTTAGCCATTTCTACAGAAACTTTTCCTCAGGCCAGCTTTCCTGGGATGTGCAGGTGACAAAAGAAGCCACATTCAGGACCCCCTTCCCACATCAACCATAGACTCCTGGCTTCTGGCCGCCTAACCTGGGCCCAGGCTGTGCAGGCTCCTCTTGGGAGGCCCTGGCACTTGTGCATCTGCTCCTTTGTTAGTGTCAGCAACCTAATTGCATGTTTCTTTTCTCATTGAAGTACAATTGTTGGCTTCCTCAGGAGCTGTTTGCTGGATAATGTACCATCTGGTCCTCTGTGATAAGAAAATAATTGATTATTTTGAAGACTCTGAAGTCATCATGCTTGTGTACTGAATGAAGAGAGAGAATGAAGAGAGGGAGACCTAAATTTGCATGATAGCCCTACTTTCACTAAAATGAATTAAGCAGAGGGCAGCTTCAGGAGGCCAAAGTTCCCTTGTCGTTAATTTACTTTTTAACAAACACTGACAAGGCAATTACTATATTCCAAGCATTGTCCTAAGGATTTTACAAATATTAGCTCATTTATCCTCAGCACAGCCCTATCCTGCAGGTAAGGAGGGAATGAGGGTCTTGGATTTGGTGGCTGGTTACCTGAGTGTGCTCAGCTTGTGAAAATGTGTTGACTATACACTTGCAGTGCATATGCTTGTGTATGTTATTCTTCAAAATAATTTTCTTTAATCCAGTGTAGTAGACACTATTATTTTTACCCTTTTCACAGGTGGGAAGACTGAGACCTAGAGGCTGCTTTTGGTCACATAGCTCAAAATAGTTCTCCTGGAATTGGAAGCCAGTGTCTGGCTGGTCCCCAAGGCCCCTCTGAGTATGGTGCGAGGAATGCAGGAATCTAGGCAGCGTGGAGCCCTCCACAGGGCAGGAGAGGACTCGGTAGTACAGGTGTGATAGATTAACCATGAAGTAGGTAATACATTGGTCAGAAGTGCCCCCAGGGAGAGCAGCAGATGTCAGGTAACTCCACATTAGAGCCTTTGACTTACCAGATCCTTCCCTTCCCATTCTCCAAGTTGATTTTTGGTAAAATGAGACAAAAAAGCAACTAGATTAAGTGACCTAGAGAATATTTAGGAAGATACCTGCCCTCCCAACTCTCCATTTCCCAGCTCAGAAAAGCCTCATGACTCACCCAAGAAGAAAAAATTACTGCTAGTAATCAAAACTTCCAAGGCATATCCTGAGATTACTAAGAGCTCAGGGTGGCTTCTTCTACCTTGCCTGGTTTATCTTCAGATATGGATCATTTTGCATATCCCCATTTCATCTTCATGAACAATAACAGCAGTAATATTGAGGCCCTGCTACATGCCAGAAATATGATTTGTGTCAAAAAAAGAAAGACTGAAAGCCAAGTATCTCCTTCACTGTGCACTTAGGAGCTGAAACCCAAGCAAATAGCAATTAGAGCACCACAAAGTAACTTCTTTTTTAAAATTTGAATCTTTATTGGATTTTTCCATTACTATTTAGTCCCCTTATACCCCCTCTCCCCCAGGTAGCACCACACTGTTGTCCATGTCCATGACTCCTTTTTTCCTTCCTGCTCCATCCCTCCATCCCCAAATCTGCACCCCGCAGCTGTCATCCTGCTCTCCATCTATGAGTCTGTCCCCGTTTTCCTTGTTAGTTCAGTTTGTTCATTAGATTCCACCTGTGAGTGAAATTGCAAAGTAAGTTCTTATCATGAGAGTCCATCACAGCAGAGACGTGCCTGTTAAGACAATGAAAGCTCCGAAGCCACAATACACTGGACGCCCCTGCAGGAGGAGCTTGATCTCTTCCGCTGGCTGAGATGAAGACTCAAGTGCAAGTAGTTCATCTGGAAAGTGGTCCCAGGATGTGAGGAAATGAGACAGGAAGGAAAGGGAGCCAACACAGGTAGTGTGCAGGTGTCTGCTTAGGGTACCTGGAGCTTGGTCCGCTGGGGTCTCTGGGAGACTGCATGAAACACAGGAGTTGTTTTGCTCTAATATGGGTTGAGAATTGGGGAAAATCCTCGTACAACACGGTATCCTAGAACATGATTTCACTCTAACCCGATTTAAGAATTCGAGAAATCCTCAAACAACACGGAGTGTGATAAGAGCTTTTAAGAGCAAAAGATATCTCATTTGAAATTAACAAAATTTATAAAGATCTCTCCGCTAAAAGCAAGCAATCCAAAATAATGGATTTTTTGGTAAAAACTACAGGATTGAAGTCAAGATAATGCTGAAGAATATTCAAAGGATGAAGATACCTTGTCAAAAAGAAAATGTCCTCAGTTAATGGTGCTTTGTGGTGATGAAGAAGAAAACATTATTTGATACCTATTCATATGCTATACTTTTGGCAAAATTGCTTTAATAAAGATATTTCTCTTATAAAACTATTATAGTATTCTTTTTTTTTTAGTCTTTAGTTTTTAGAACCTAACTCCCTTTTTTGTACTAGCTCTTTGTTTCATATAACACAGATTTGAATAACACAGCACTTTTTAGGAACCTAACAACAGTGTTGTATGGGGGTTACCTGTATAAATAAATGCCTGTTCCACTTCTCTCAGGGAGTTCCTCTTTTAATTCTCGTATGCATACGTAACAAAACTTGTTATTACTCTCCTGTGATATTCTGCCTTTTTGCAATTTTATTAGTGGCTCAGCCATAAGAACTCAAGAAATGTGGATGAGGAAATTCCTCTCCCTGGCACCATAAAAACAAAGAGAGAGGGCTTATCACCAAAGCATTTGAGAGCGAAGCATGGGGCAAGGGCTGCAACCACGATCTGCCTCAGAAAGCATGTGTCTCAAGAAGAGAAATAAAAATAACTGAGTTAGCTTTGTGCTGTTTTCCATCATTCTGGTAAGAATGAAAGATACATGTAGGAATAAGCTATATATCCCATGAAATACGTATGGGATAATTTCAGTGATTCACCTACCATTAAATGCTCTTATAGTTACTTTTAAAACTGGCATTACAAACTTCCAGCCAAGATGGAGACGTGGTAGACATGCCACATCACCCTCACAACTAAAACTGGCATTACGCAGTATAAAAATGAACAATAACATTGATGCCAGTAATATAAAATTTTCATTTTTCTTTATTTAGAACGTTAAGTAACAAATACAAAAACACCATGATGAGCCAAAACAAAAAGCAGAGGACATAAGAAAGCTTTATACATTACTATCTTTATTGGTCCTTTTTTTTTCTGCACTTTCATGGGGCCCCCAAATTACATAGTCATGTGAAAAAGGGTTTTACTGTATATAAAGTATACCTCAATTATTTCTATCCTCACCCAAGGACATTTTTTTTTTTTTTCATTGCTTTTAGAGAGAGAGGAAGGGAGGAGTGAGAGAGAAGAAGAGAAAATGAGAAACACTGATGTGAGAGAGAAACATCAGTTGGGTGTCTCTCATAGGCTCCCCAGCTGGGGACCAAACCTTCAGCCTAGGTATGTGCCCTGACTGGGAATCGAACCTATGGCCTTTCAATGTACAGGACAATGTTCCAACCTACTGAGTCAGCCAGGGCTTCCTTAATTTTTTTTTAATGGGAAAATTAAAAAAAAAAATTTATGTATCTATTTATTTTTAGAGAGAGGGGAAGGGAAAGAAAAAGAGAGGGAGAGAAACATCAATGTGTGGTTGCCTCTCACACATCCCCAACTGGGGACCTAGACTGCAACCCAGGTATGTGCCCTGATTGGAAATCAAACTGGTGACCCTTTGGTTCACAGGCTGGTGGTCAATCCACTGAGCCACACAAGCTAGGGCGGAAATATTTTCTAATAATAAGGTCTGATTGTCAGAGGGGAGGAAAAAGGGGATGGATGTAATACAACAAAAATTAATTCAATTAAAAAAATCTGATTGTATCTTTTCATGGCTTTTAAAGTTAAATCCAGGGAGTCTGCTTTTGAATTTGAAATCTGTAGAAAATACTGGCCAGTATGACAAAATTATGGCAAAGTACCAGGTTCTGAATGGCTTTAGGAGAATCATGCTAACCAAAATCTCCTGCCTCCTCAGGATCCCTCAGGATTTTTCTCAGGCAGAGCTGGCTGGTAAAGACCATCTTCTCCCAAGAGCATAGCACCCTCTGGACAGTGACACAGAAGGAGGCTCACTGCAGTGGGGACAGCCTGCTCAGGAAGCCTGATATCAGGAAGCCTCCTGGGACATTCCTTATGCAGGGATGGCCAGTGTTCTCTCGAAATCATGTGGGGGGCCCTCAAGGGCCTTCCTGTTCTCTCAGAACCTCCTTCTTAGTCTCAACTCCGGTTCCCCACGTCTCCTGGTAGACATTCGAACCAGAAGAGCAGAGCTCAGCCTGTTTGTTGCCTTTCAACAAACTATCTTCAAAGCAGAGGCTTTCTGAAGGATGGGGTAGGCTGTCATTGCTTCACCCTGTCCTCAAGCCCAGCCACCCATCCCTTCCCAGGTGTCTCTAAAGGCTCTCAACCAGCTGGTGAAGCTCTCCAACATGATGTGTTCTTGGTAACATTGGTCTGAAGAGAGGATAAATACCTCAATCACAGTGGCTCTCAGTAACTAATTCTTCACCCATTTCCTCCCTTCTGTGCTGGAGGATCCTGGGCTCGAGAACTGAATTTACTTGCCAAATGCCTTATACTTGCCAAAGATGAGCCCAGGATTTGAACCAAAGCCTAAGTGGCACTCCCAACTCCAGTACACATGCATCCCCACCCCGGCAGTAGCCCAGACCCCAGCACTTCATCAGTGTGTCCACTGGTCCATTCTCTATTTTTCCTCTGCAGGTTTCACTCAACTGATAAAAGACCCCGAAAGTCTGGAAGAAAATCCCAGCTCTGTGACTTACCTTGGAAAGCCTTCAGAGTTGAGCAATTACCATCCTGGGAGGATCAGGCTGGCATCATCTGATTGGCCGTTCATTCCCATGGATGCAAGTGCAACTTATATGAGCTGGGAGGAAACCCAGGTATGCATGGGGTCTCAGGTGGCTTCCTGGGAGAGTGGGCTCCCAATGGATGGGAAGGAGGAAGCAGAAGGCTACCCACGAATCCCAGGTGGATTACACACCCACACTTTTCTTTCCCTATTCCAACCCTGCCCAGTTTTCACCAACTGTGCGGGCATTTTTCTCATCAGTAGAGGCCATGTTTGAGAACTCAGACTCCTATGTGTTAGGAAGATGTGTTTGCCAATGATATTCATGAGCAACTGGGCAGATGGAAGATGAAAAAGCCAAAGTAAATGCCAGCTTGGGGAGGAAGAGCCGATTCTCCCCCTTCCTGCCATGCCTCCATCAGTGTCCCACCACAGAAGCAGCTCTCAGAAGCCAGGCTTCCTGAAGTCAGTGGAGATCCTCGGCAGTCAAGGAAAGGCCACCCAGGGAAGTGGCCAGTCTACTATGTGGGTGTGGGGCACTCACCTCATGTGGGCACTGGGTATCCAGAGAAAAAGTGGGCTTGGTAGCTGAGTGGGGCCTAGAGTATCCAACAGAGAGATTAGCAAATAAGCTAGAAAGCCAGGCTGGGGCCAGGTAATGAATGTCAGGATATTTCCTAAAGCCAAGTGATCTCTATCCAACTCCAATCATCTTTGTGAATGATCATGAGAACTATGTTCAGAATCTTGGTTGTCCTTCCCCCAGGACAATGGGCTGGAGCCAGGGTCTGGGTTGGAATGCAGCACCTCAGTCTCTCATGCTCTACCACTTATCATCAATGTGGGACCCACCCTGTACCCCATTTTCCTTTTCCCACCTACCCCTTGCTCTGAAGTAAATGGAAAAGGCAGGAGACCCGACTTTGAGCCTCGCTGCTCTTTGGCACCTAACTGAGAGAAGCATGCCTCTCAGATGCGTAAATATAGTACTTCACACTAATAAAGGCCACCCCTTCCCACCCCCACTTTTTTTTTGTGATATGTCTTCATCTCCTAATTAGGCTGAAATCACCAGCAATACTTTAGTATTTCTCCACATCATTTCCTTTCCACCCCTGTGGTTTGAGTGTCCAGCATAGAGGAGTTAGGAAGAAAAACAAGTTTTACCTGCTTCACCAATAACCCGCCACCATTTCTTGTCTAATTAAATTATTGGTAGGACATGAGCACCTCCCATTTCACCGCATTTGTGACATTGAATTCCTACAGAGTAAAGGGGCACAACCATTCTGAAAGGCAATTTGGTGGCACATTTCAGAAGCCTTGGAAAGGTGCAAATACTTTGGCTCAGCAAGTTATTAAGGAATTCATTGTAAGAAAATAATCATTAGATTATATGAGTTAAATAAAAAATGTAACTATAGGGATGTCCACTATAGTAGAAAAAATGAAACTAGCATTAAAACCTACACCCGTAAACATATATGCAGAAGAAAAAGACTTGAAAGGTATAAACACAAATATATTAGCAGTGTTAGCACAAGATGAACAAATTTTCATTTTCCTCTTTTCATTTATCACTATTTCCTAAGTTTTATATATTAACTGATGTAATTTATTATCTATATAGATTCTTAACCTATAATTACTAAGGTGTGATTCTCCTATTTGTTGAATTTGATGATTTATTCTCAGTAGTTTATATCCTAACCACCTGATTTCCACCCACTCCGCACACTCAACCTACAAATATCTGTTGACTACCTACTACTGGAGCTAGAATTTCTTCTGGGACAATTGGTAAGGGCAAGGAGCCAAATATTAATTTTATTTAATTTGTTAAATTAAAAAATTGATACTATATTCAGTTATTAGAAATATTTATCTAACTTTGGCATAACTTTTTCAACTGTAAATTTTATTAAATCTAAACACAGATTAAATAGTTCTAATGAAAATCAAACATCTAAATCAAACTGCCCAGTTATCAGAATTACAGTAGTGATCACTTTGTAAGGTGTATAGATGTTGAATCCACTACGTTGTATACCTGAAACTAACATAATGTGATATGTCAATTAAAACACATTTTTAAATATAATAAAAATAAATCCAAATGCACAATAAATGTAAACTACACACTGATCTCAAAGACTTATTACAGTACAGAAACAAAGTATTTAAAATATTTTAAATACTTCAGTATTACATTTTATATTGACTGTGTGTTGACATGATATTTTGGATATATCAGATGGAATAAAATTTATTATTAAAATTAATTTCACTTGTTCTTTTTAAAAAATTTTTCTGAGCTTTTTTGAAGAATTTTTAAAATTAATTGTTTTTTAGAGAGAAGGGCAGAAAGGGCAGAAGAAAGGGGGAGAAACATTAATGTATGGTTGCCTTTCACCTGCCTCCAGCTATGGACCTGGCTGGAGACCTGGCTTGCAGCGTGGTTATGTGCCCTGACTAGGGAATCGAACCAGCGAAACTTGGGTTCTCAGGCTGGTGCCAATTCACTGAACCACCAGCCAAAGCTTAACTCCACTTGTTCTTTAAGCGATTACTAGAAAATTAGAATCACATGTGTGACTCCCATTACATTTTTTTTGGAAAACGCTGGTTTAGAGAACTGTGGGAAGATCAAGTAATACAACATCAAAAGACAGACACTTAAATTTGTCAAGAGTAAATCTCATGTAATGTGTTTTATCACAATAAAAGGCACTTGTTTTTTAAAATCTGTTCATAATCTGTTCTTTTGTTATTGACATTTTTATAGTACAAAACTTGTTATCAAAGGGAAGATCACAAGGTTTTGGAAAAGATTCCAGGAGCTGGTTCTGCTTCTTGCCCGTTGTGTCCTCTGGCGAGCTTCCTAACCACTGTTTTACTTCTTCATCTATAAAATGGAAATCAAAGAATGTCTCTCACAAGATAACAGATGAGGGTTGAACAGGTCAAGTGCTGATATATAGGTAAATGTTGGTTATTATTTCAGTTACTGTGATGCTCTCTAAAAAATTGTTCCTAATTATATTTTTACTATTTCTATATTGAGTTTTATTCTCATGTGAATTCCCTGCCTCATAATTGTTTGGATTAATAAGCATTCTCAGGAACTCTATGCTCCTGAGTTCGTTCTTTAAGCTTCATAACAGAAGTTACCATAATTGCTAATTGACTTTAACTTAATATGCCTACATAAACACAAATTCTAAATAATAATTTTGTGTTTGATTTCTGTTTCTCTTGGTACACTCAAGTGCCTTCAGTGTGGACTTTGAGTCAATATTTCACAGGAGCACCAGAATCACACAGGAGCAAATGAAATAACCCATCAGTGAGCTCAGATATTGTCCAGTTCAAGGTTCCTGAGGGCAATCCAGACAAAGAACTGCAGATCGCATCAGGAAGCCAATTCTTCCTCCATGCCTTTGCCCCCCTCCCCCCCAAAAAAAGGATAAAAGTAGGAGGATTGTTTATTGGACATGATGGAAATGCTACCTTGAATAGCCATGGAAAGGTAAAAATTAGAATATTAATATTATAATACTGTGATAGCCTAACCCCCATCCTGGTTTGGAACAGATCTCTAGCATAATAAAGCAAAGTTATAAGCCCTTGTGTAAAGTATCAAGGATCTACTAGGCTGAAATCAGAACCACTTGACCATCTCCATCTTCTTGACACGTGGGTGCCACTAGATGGAGCAGGACCCTAGAAGGAAGGCAGAGGGGTATGAAAGAAAAGAGGAGGAAGGCCAAAAGCAGAAAGGACTACAGGCAACATCTGAGGCTCACAAATCTGTAAAACCAAAGACAAACCCAGTGGGAAGAAGGAATGTCTCTTGCCATCCCTAGTAATCTCTGTGCTCATGACTAATAGCCAATACAATGATTATTTTATTTCTGGTAATGAAATTTATCAGTCAATAGGCATCAAACCATAACAATTGGATAAAGATATTAACAGACACCATGTATTATGCTTTCCTTGCCCAGACTAAACTAAGTTCTCTGTATCCCTTACATTATCTAACCTAAGAGATGATATATTAGGTAGCTTCTGCTGCATAACAAATACTCCAATATTTAGCAACTTAAAACAATAAGCACAACTCATGCAGTTGCTATGAGTCAGGAATCTGAGAATGTATGGGCTGGTGGCTCTGGTCCAGGGTCACTTATGAGGCTATAGTCATCTGAAGGTTTAAGGATCCTCACTCACATGCTGGCTGTTGGCAGAAGATCTCAGTTCCTTGCTACACGGACTGCTTGAGTTTGGAGCTGCCTGAGTGTCCTCACAACATGGTGCCTGATTCCCCCAGAGCAAGATATTCAAGAAAAGCAAGCTGTCATGTCTTCTGACCTTGTCTCAGAAGCCATTCTATTATGTCTGTAATATCCTATTGGTCATGCAGGTTGGCTGTATTCTGTGTAGAAGGAAACTATGCAAAAGCATGAATACCAAGATTGTGGATCATTGTGAAACATCTTGGAGTCTGATGAGCCCAGGAGAGTATGATTATTCCTATTACACAGTAGAAAAAATCAAGGCACAGAAAGGTTAAGTCAAATTCTCTCCAGGACACATAGCTGGTGTGAAGCAGATCTGGGACTTCAACCCTAGTCTCCTTGATCCCACCATCATGCAGAAGCAACCCTGAAGCCTGAACTGTGATCAGGTGAAAAGGTGGGTAGGGTCTTTAGCAGTACATCATCTGTATATTGCATTGTGTGTTTAAAACATATGAAATGCTTCACAAATTTTGCAGGGGCCATGCTAATTTCTGTATCATTCCAATTTTAGTGTACATGCTGCCAAAGAGAGTACTCCTTTAATTTTTTTTTAAAGATTTAATTCATTATTTTTAGAGAGAAGGGCAAGGAAGGAGGAAGAAAAGGAGAGAGACATCAATGTATGATTGTGTTTCACCTGCCTCCAGCTACAGACCTGGCTGGAGACCTGGCTTGCAACCTGGTTATGTGTCCTGACTAGGAATCAAACCAGGAACCTTTTGGGTTCACAGGTCAGCGCCTATCCACTGAGCCATCAGCCAGGTGCTAATTAGTTTTTAAAGGTAAATTTCCATGGACAATTGCCCTCTAGAGCGTGATTAGTCAGAAAATGAGAATAGCTGAGTCATCATCCAATTTGATGAACTCCAGAAGTTATAACGAAGTGTGTGGTGAGGAAAGAAGGTGGGCTTGTCCGTGGGTCAGAAACATCTGGGCTGCACCTACCACATACATGCCAGCCCCTACTTGCCCCTTTCCTAGACTCTGGGTGCCTGGAAGCCAAATTGAGCTCAGTGAGGCCTCTACCAAACACACCCTGCATTCCAGACCAGTTTGAGGCCACTGGTCTTCAATTTTTTTTATTGTAAACTTATTAAAATTTTTACCCAAGCATTATCAAGTTAACATCTAAATATTTTCATCATAGCTTTAAATGGTCAAAATAAAACCCAATGTAATTTCTGGCATATTGGACAAAATGGGGAAATAAAAAGGTTACCTCCCTTTGTAACCAATAACCTTAATCTGTCCAGAACACACTTGTTTTTTCTGCGCCCCCCCCCTTCCCAGCCTGTCCTTTTATTAAAACATCACTTGCCACCCTCAAAAATGAGTTCACCTAGCCCTACCAAGATATCTCACAACAAATAACTAAACACATGTATAAACATTTGTTTATCCTTTCTTTATCTACCAAGAATCTTTGTGTTTCTAACTGATCCATTGATCTTGACTTGCATTCACTAAAAAGCCCCACAATGTTTTATGTAATGGATAATGGACTTTCACTGATGCTAGCCCAAAACTATCATGCTGGTGAAATGCCAACACAAGACCTGGCATTAGTCATCTTGTGTACATGCTGGTAAGAAGTGCCCATTTGATTTCTTGCCTACTTCTCTGTTTGGGTGTGAACTTCTTAACAATTTATAAAAGTTCTTTATGTATTCTGAATATTAGTCCTTTGACAGACATAAACGTTGCACATACCTTTTCCCACTCTGTCTCTTGCCTTTTTACTCTTTGAAAAGTCTTTTGGGGAACAGATATTCTGGATTTTGATGTAGTCCAATTTTTCAAGGTATAACCTGTTTAAGAAAGCTTTTCTAATCCCACAGATAGAAAGATATTATCGTATGTTTTTTCCTAAAATTGTGTTGCTTTGCCTTTCACATTTGCATCTGCCATCTACCTAAACTTGATTTTTGTGTAATACAGGGAAATATAACTTCCTGGTATCTGAGTGTAGTGGTTGTAAGTCAACATCTACTGCTGCATGTGATTGCCAGCAACAGACCTGAGTGGACGTGGCATTTCAGCCCTCCCTTCAGTCATCAGGTGCACTTTGGGTGCTTCAGAACAAGCATAGAGTAACTCTATGACATTTTTCTTTATTTGCTCATTTCTTGAAGGGGACCTGATATTTTGGAACTATTTGTATTTGCCAATTCTTGAAAGAAAAACTCAGTGTTAGGTGGACATAAGAGCCAGAAAAGAAAAACCACTTTATAGCAGAACTCAACCTCTCCCCAACTGGTTGTCCTGATTCTCTGCATGTAAGTTTTGAGATCAGTAACAGCTGTCCCCTTCAGGAGGCAGTCCTATGACCATCAGCGACCAGTGCAACAAAGGTGGCCAGCCCTCTACCCTAAGTTATTTATATGCAGACAGCCAAGCCTCCCAGATCTTTTCATCCCAACAACACACCCAACACCATTCTCCTTCCTTCCTCACCACTGCACTGGTGTGGACAGGAGGGGTGCACCCCTTGGCTATTCTTAAGAGAAACCATAGAGTTATGTGTATATATACATATATATATGACATATGACAGTATTAGGGAGTTGATGGAGTAGGAGGATCTCTGGCTTGTCAATCAGGAGACCTCATTTTTAGTTTAGAGGCCTGGGCAAGTCACTTAACCTCCCTGAGCTTTGATTTTCTTAACTGTGAAATGAGGGGTTAGGATGGGCAGTCTTCATGGCCCCTTCGATATTGTGAGATTTGACACACCACTGAAGTCAAGCATGAGGACAAATATTTCTAAAGTAGAAATTAGGCTTTTGGTGTCCCGGCCCCCCAAGGGTTGCATGTCTCAAAAATGACTGTTCCTCAAGCCAGCAGTAACTTCCTACATGCAATTAAAATAATAAAATCTGAGAGCCACAGAGGAACTACCAATTCATCTTTCCTTTTTGCTGGTGAAGAAACACAGAGTCTTCATGAGCCAATCCTTGGTTGATTCTAAGTCCGTCTGTTGCTCTTAGAACTAAGCCAGCTGGCTTTATTAAATTGCATTTTCCAAGTGGATAAATTGGATGATGAAAATGTCACATTTAAAGTTCTCTAGCTGTGCTATGGCATTTAATAAAAGGAAAGAAAGAGGTGAACTACGAACTATAGTGGGTCTCTCCCTCTCTCTCTCTCTCTCTCTCTCTCTCTCTCTCTCTCTCTCTCTCTCTCTCCCCTTATTTGTTTGTTTTATTTTTGTACCCCTGTTACTTAGGGAATGCCAGAGAGCATTTGCTTTGTGCCCCCCATCTCACCTCCTAGACAAAGACAAGAAAAATAGACCCCTTTCCAAGACTTATTTTTGGCAGACTTGGAGCCCACCAAGGGTTGCAGACCATTTCTCCAAAGGCAAACTTAGCATGGAGAAATCCATTTTGCCACCTTTTCCTGGTGAAAACTTTGGTGGGATGCTGAGCAGTGTACAAGAGCATTTTCCTTCAGCTGTACCCCGGGGGTATCAGGCTTTGGCCTCAGGATCCTCCTAAAACATAGTGTTATGTGGAGGTTGCTAGCAATTGATCAGAGTTGGCCCTTGTAACATTTGGGACTCATTTTGTTGTCACTAACAGAGTCCAGCCCAGTCTAAGGAAAACTACTGGCTCACATTATAAGGATTCAGGGTGGATTTGCTTTCAGCACACATAGACCAGGATTTCCCCTTTCTCTTGGTCCTGCCTTCTTCTTTGTCAGCTTCATTCTCATGTGCCACATGGGAGTCCCTGGCTACTCTCCAGGCCCTTATTATCATGACCCCAAATCTCTTAGTAGAGAGATGCTACTTCCCTAAGGCTGGGTGTCAAGCTAACTGTTCAGGCCTTGATAGATGAAGGCTCAGAGGTATCTTTGGAAGTGACGCCATGTTTCTTAAGTCCAGGCTTTGTGCATGAAGTTTTATCTGACTGGGACATTGTCCCCAACACACCTATTCCCTGGTCTTCTCTATCTTAAGCTAACTCATCCTGCCTTTCCTTGCTTAGAGGAAGCTTTTTAGGAGCTTTTCTCTGTCACCCTGGACTAGCATTAAAACCTTGTTTTATACCTCTCATTATCCTGCATTTCCCCCTCATTATGGTTTATTTAGTATCTGTTCTTCAACACTATGAGGGTAGTGACAGCATTGTTTACTGGCAAATTCCCAACATCTAGCTAAATGCCTGGCAGGAATATAACTTTCAAAATCTCATGCACTGAATTGCGTAAGTAAAGAAAAATTGAGAGAGGGAGAAAAATCCACAGTAGACAGAAGGAATCTAGTCTGAATATGTTTTTAGGGGAAAATCCAGTTATGGAGGCAGGATGGGAATGCTCCCTTCTGACATTGTGAACCTGTCCCAGGTCTGAGAGTGGCTTTCTTCTACTCTAGGCACTCAGAGCTCCAACCTGCATTCTGTCTCTTCCAGACCAGCTCCCTGCTGGGCTTTCTGCTTGTCCTTGGGTAAAGCCCAGGCAGGCCAGTGTGTAGACTGAGTCCAACCAGGCACTTTTGTCAGCCAGGTGCACAGCCTTGGGAAGGCCACTCAGCCTCTGGGAGCTTCACTTCACCTATTTGTCAAGGAAGCAGGTCACACAAAAGGACCTCATACACTCCTTCAATCTCAGACTCCAGGAATCTAATGTGGACAGAGTGGTGGCAGAATCTTCCATTACACCCAATCTGGTTAATAGAAATAAAATCAACCCTTGCAACCCTCACAAGGAGACATTATCCTTTCTTCAAGTACCTTGTGAATTGTAACAGCAGAGTATCATGCCATTTGGTGTTTGAATAAATGCTGATTATGTTGGCATGTTTTCCTATTTCACCTTCTTTTCTGATTACTTATCTAAAATGCAGGTTAGGCCATGCATATGTAATAAGTATTTGTCCTTCTTGGAAGGAGGCTGTAATGAATTGTAAATGTCTTCATTCTGAGTGTGTATAACATCTCTTAGATGTTCATCTGACTCAGTACAATTGCTTCCTCAAAGAAGCTGTCTCTGCCCATGTGTTTATCCCAGAGGCCTGTGGGGAACAAATAATCACGCAGAATCCCAGCGGTGATTTAAGAAAGCCCACTAACAAAAACATGGTAAGACCACCATTTCAGAAAAACAATGGGTCAGATTGTTCATGAATCAAGAAAATAAATTTTATTGCCAAACTTTACTCAGAAACATTAGCAAAATATATGTTAGAACACTTTATAAACTTCTAACCGTTTTCCAGTGCCAACACTCTGTCCCAAATGAGGTTTTGGAGATTAATTCAAACAACCATGTGGTCACAAAGGTTCCTGATCTCATGCATTGAAAACAAGAGATTGGACCAAAACCCCAAATTATAGGCTATAAAAAATATATATATATGCAGTAGGAAAATCACATCAGAGCTCAACATTTTACAACACCCACCAGTACTTGTAAAATTTTTATGGGTGCATAATAACATAGATAATGTTAAGTGTACAACTAGATACATTATTGATGAAATGAACACCCCGGTGTCCTGGGCACTCAGAGCAAGAAGCAGAATGTTACCAGCTCCCCAAAAGCTCCTCATGCCTTCTTCTCCCTCCAAGGTGACTTCTGAGCAAGGTGAGAGAGGAAGGCACCTGAGAAGGCACATCTAGGCCAAGAATGGCTTAATTGGGACCAGAAAAAGCAAGGAGGCAGTGGAGTAGGGACAGTGTCCCAGGAAGGGGGAGCCCCATGTGCAAAGCCTGGCTTCTCAGAACAGATTATTTTTGCCTCTGTTTGTACTTTATATCAATAGAATCATATAACATGTGTTCTTTGGTGCCTGGCCTCTTTCATTCAACAATTTGTGGGTAGCTGTCAGTCAGTCATTCTCATTACTATATGAGAATGTAGTAATTCTCATATACTAATGAGAATTTCCAGGGGGTGAATATACCTCAATTTGTTTATCCAGAATGCTACTGTGGGCATTTGGGTCCTTTTCAGTTGGAGATGATCACAAACAGAGCTGTTGCACTGGTATTTTTATCAACAGCTTAGATGTGACATTTCTGGGTCATTTGTCTGGCAGTTGTGAAGATGAGAGAGTCAGTGGAGTAAAACCAATGAACCAATGGTTCTCAAGTGCAGCTGTGCATTAGCATCTGATTCTGCTTCCTCAGTAGGTCTATGGTGGAGTCTGGAAATCTGCATTTCTAACACATACCTGGGTGACACTGCAACTGGTGCAGGGACCACACTTGGAGAACCACTGAACTGGAGATATTCCTCAAGCTTTGCCATCACAGGAGGCCAGATGGAGGGCACAGACAGCCAGCAGCAATCTCTAATTTCAGAATTGCTCCAACTTTATACGGCTCCCACACAGAAAATTATTTCTTCTTTTTATGGGGGGAAGGAGGTCTTTCCGAATGCACTCAGCTTCCCCCAGATGATTTGGTTTTTATAACGAGAAACAGGAAGTAAAGAAGTCCAGGAGCCACTCTGCTAGGCCTTCTGCAGCTGTGTTCAACCAGCTTATTGAGCAAACGACTTACCTGGAAATCTTATGAAAACGCAGACCTTAAGTAAGGAGGTCAAGAGTAAAACCCAACATCCTGTGTTTCTAACAAGCTCCCAGAGGGTGCTGTTGTGGAGAATGGAGCATCTTTCATCCCGGGTGCCAGCACTGCAGCTGTGCTGGCAATTCACAGGCAGCTCTGAGGACCCTAGAGCAACTCAGGGAGACTTCCAGCTCAGACTCAGCACATCCATTTCTGCTCTTTCCTGTAGCTTCTCCCCCAGCCCCTGTACCTGTGCCAGTGGTTTCCCTGCCTTGAGCTAGCATTCACTACCTTCTCTCCAATTCTGCACCTCTTGACTCCATGCTGATAATAGTTTCTATGTGTTATATTCAAATTCCCCAAGAAAGAAAATCTGACTCAGAACATAGTCTTTCCTGTGTGGGCAGAATTCTTCCACTTCAAAGGCCAGAGGACACCTACCTATGGCTGGAGGTGCCAGTCATTGGCCTCATTAAGTAGCCTGAGAAACGTGGGCATATTACAAAGAATGATCACCTCATCAGTAGGTCTCTGCTTGGCTGCACATTAGAATTACCTCTGGAAATGAGAAGGCATTCAAAAAAATACCCAGCCTAACGCTAACACCATAGAAAGTCCATTGGTCTCGTGGGGTGTGGGCAGGCTTTAGTATTATCTATGAGCTCCCCAGGTATTTTCAAATACCAGCCTGTGTTCAGTCAGTGACCATATTATGTTCCTAAGGCTGCTGTGACAAAGTTCCCACAGACTGGCTTAGGAGAGCAGATGTTTATTCTCACACCATTCTGGAAGCTAGCAATTCGAAATCAAGGTCTGGACAAGACCTGGGTCTGAAGCCTCTAGGGAAGGAAGCTTCCTTGCCTCTCCCCACTCTCATGGCTCCAGGTGCCCCTTGGCTTGTGGCAGCAAAATTCCAATCTCTGTGTCCATCTGCCCATGACTGTCTACCCTGTGTGTGTGTGTCTATGTCCAAATTTCCCTCTTCTTATAAGAACACCAGTTACATTGGATGAGGAGCCACTCTAATCACTTAATCTCAACTTGGTTACATCTGTAAAGATTCTATTTCCAAATACAGTTCCATTCACAAGTATCAGAAGTTAGCATACAATTAATCCATGACACTGACCTCTGTATAGGAACCTTTCAAAAAAAAAAAGGGTTGCAGTTCAGGCGGACATGCTGAGTGTTCTGTAGGGGGTAGTACAGGTGACTGTCACTTTGCATGCATGACCTGTCCATCCCACATTCCCTCCCACCCACCCAAAAGAAAGCCATCTTGGAAATCAGTCATTTTAATTTTCTCACCCAATTTTGAGAGAGCCCACGCCAACCTCAACACTCAAGAAAACAAAATGCATATCCATTGGTCTCTATGTTTGGAAAGTGGATACCCCCACCACCCTAATTTATTCTCAGACCTATGTCCAACATTGCAGAGAGAGAGGATTTTGCTATCATGTAATTAGCATCACATACCTTGTGAGAAAATTGGAACTCTTCAAAATACCGAAGTAGATCAAGGGAGAACAAAATTTTTATGACCAGCAAAACTTGGCAGTTTTGTCAGGCTAGTTCCATAAATGATGGGTTTTATGATTTTGCAGGAATTGTGGCCTCCAATATAAAGATATAAATGTGGAGCGTTTCTTCCAAGGTCGCTTACTTTTTTGTATATTGACATTTAAATCATTTGCGAATTATCTGGGAAGTGTAAGACTGTCCCTGAGAACTACATGAATAATCCTTCAAATGTAAACACAACTAGTATTCCCCAATCTTTCTGCTCATCAGTTATGTAAGTAGTGGCCCAGAGCTGACCCCAAAGCCTAAGAATGATTTTGGTTTAAAATTGACGGGGCTGCAAGACTTTCCATTTGCCACAGAAAGTACATTTTCAGGACAAGTTCTAACTGTGACACTAGCCAAGCAACACACTCAAAATGTTTAATGGTCACTAAGCAACCCAGTCCTGTGTGCTCGACATTGCCCTTCGAGAGACCTTGGAGCACGGCAGTTATCCAAGCACACCCTGCGGCTGGCCAGTCCCAGGCTCCAGTCCCAGCCTTGCTCACCGCCGTGTGCAGCCTCAGTGTCCTGACTGGAAAATGAGAACCATACTCCCTCCCTTGTTATATTATTTGAACATAAACCAAAACAACAAATTAAAAGTGCTTAGCACAGAGGCTAGCACACAATAGAGGCTCAATAATTGAGCTATTAGTGGCTATCATTTCTGAACTCAGTCACCATGTGCTCACATAATTCATGTCAGCGTATGTTCAGTGTATTATTCAAGAACGCCCATGTTGCCCATCCTTTCCCCACCGAACCCAAGTTCTATGTTCCTCTCTATGGTGAACTTCCAACACCTTGCCACGTATCAGAGTCAACCGATCAACATGCTGTAAATTACCTGCACTTGCTGGGACTTTGAACAATACGAAGGAACAGAAGACACCATCCTTGCTTCAGGGATGTATAATTTTGTATGACCAGGGAACTGGGTATATTCAGTTAGGGATCAACGGAGGTTTCGTGGAAGAGGAGTCATTTAAGCTCAACATTGATGACAAGGGGTAGAGGGTTTGGGGGTCAGTGCATTTCAGACAGGAAACAGCGTAGATTTCAGAAAGTAGAAACAACATAAAAGGAAAAGGAAAGGAAAAAGAAAAAAAAATTTAAGAACAGAAAAAATGGTGCAAAAATACTGCTGAAGAGAGAATGGCTGAGAATCTCTCAGCATTAAATAAAGACAGGGGTCCATAGGTTAAAATACTCTGATAAGAGCTCAGAAAAATAAGTCTAGTATTTTTTTAAATATTTTATTTATTTATTTTTGGACAGAGGGGAAGGGAAGGAGAAGGGGAGGGAGAGAAACATCAATTGGTTGGCTCTCACACACCCCCAGCCAGGGATCTGGCCCACAACCCAGGCATGTACCTGGACCAGGAATCAAACCTGCAACCTTTCTGTGAGATGACTCCCAACCCACTGGGCCACACCAGTCAGGACTAGTACTTTTCTTTTTAATTTACACGTGTCAAAATGTTACCTTAAAGTGGGTCACTTGGCTTGTGTGTCAATGAAAGACAAAGAGTAGGCTATAGCTATGAAAATGTGCATTGCAATTAATCATCTACACTTAAAAAGCATTTGCAGCCCTGGACTCCTCCCAGGGGTTTTGGGTTTTTGTTTTATGTTGTTGTTGTTGTTTTTTCTTTTGTAGCTTTTTTTTAAAGCTAAAGACAAAACCCAAAACCAGTCAGAGTGGAAAGCAGGTTTGCTACAAGGGACATAGTTTGTCTTTAGCAACTTGACTGCAGAAGTCACATAAGTAATACATATCTTCAGAGTGCTGAAGAGAAAGAATTTTAAAACAAATTGAAACAAATTGTACAAATGGCTCAATCCTTGAGCATTTGATTCTTTTCCAATTCTTGATGATTTTCTTTTCTAGTCAGAGAAGAAATCAATACACTATCATTTGTATTTTAAAACCATATCCAAATGTTACAGTACACTACGAAGAATATTTTAGAATTAAATTCAACCAAAGAACGGATACAAATTTATTCTTGACTCCCTCCCAAGTTGAAACACTTGACTATCCAGCTTTTGACAACCATGTTCTTATTGACTTCACATCCAACAAAGTGCTGAATGTGGTCTTCCAGGAGAATCCTTCATAATGTCTGTCTCTGTTCAATCTAAGCATACAGATCCACCTGAAAGAGCAGCCAAATGTTGACTGCCATTCCCAGTATATACTGTGCTTTGGCTGGTGGCTCAGTTGGTTGGAGAGTCACCCCATACAACAAAAATGTTGTAGGGTAAACCCTGTCAGGGCACATACCTAGGTTGTGGGTTCAATCCCTAGCCAGGGCATGTACGAGAGGCAACTGATGAATGTTTCTGTCTCTCTGACACCTTCTCCCACTTTTGTCTCTCTAAAAATCAATAAACTTATCTTTGGGTGAGGATATTTTTAACATTTTTATTCATTATTTTTAGAGAGAGAGGAAAGGAGAGAAGCAGAGAGGGAGAGAGATATCAATGTATGGTTGCCTTTCACCTACCTCCAGCCATGGACCTGGCTGGAGACCTGGCTTGCAACCTGGTTATGTGCTTTGACTGAGGAATCAAACCAGTGACATTTGGGCTCTCAGGCCAGCGCCTACTCACTGAGCTACCAGCCAGGGCTTGAGGATTTTTTTTTAAATAAGTAAATTTAGAAAGACTAGGAAAAGAAATTGATGCAATATACTGGCACTTTTCTATCCTTAAGCTTTGGTAAAAGTGCATAAAATACTACCTCACTGATATGAAATAATTTCATTTCTTTTTAAAAAAACATATACTTTGGTATATTATTTTGAGATTATATTGAAATTGTTCCTTCTGAATTTACCTATAATCAGTGATCCTTTTCAGTAACAGTATCCAGCAAATGATTCACACATGACAAAAATGGGAAACTACAGGCCTAAAGAAGGAAGTCTAAACTCCTTAACATACCAGAGGGTTAGATTGCCTGTGGTCTGTTCCTTGTCCATCTCATCAGGGTTACCTTTCTCTGTATCCTCTGCCTCACCCTACTCTCTAGCCTCATCAAATGGCCTGTGGTTTCCAGAATGCTCCATGCTGCTTCATACCTCCATTCTAATGGTCTCCAGCTGAAGTATCCTTCTCCTCCCCTGCCCATTTCCTTCCCTCCCCTGGGCTACCAACCCATCATCCAAAATCAGTTCAGAGTCAGCCCCTCCCTACTTTTGCTAACATGTGAAACCTGATGACTTTCCCTTCTTGTCAGAGAAAGAAAGCAATAGCATACTGTACTTAAAAGCCATATCCAAATGTTACAATAAAATATGGACAATACTCTGGAACTGAATTCAGAGCTGCATTCTGTCAGTTCAGGGCCACTGCTGTTCATACCAGGGTTGGAAAGTCACCCTTCCAAACCTGGGATCCTACAACATATGGGAAAAGGGCTCAGATTCACCATTCGAGACTCAAAAACCCAGCTGGGTCTTCCCTTGGAAGGAACCATAGAAGACAAGAAAGTTGTAAATTCTCAATTTCAGGTCTTTCTTTAGGGATAATGTTGAAAAGTGATGCATGCCTGGCTGACATGGAATGCATGACCCCAAGAGGAGCCAGCCAGAATTTCATCAGGCAGTATCTATATTCCTGACTGGATCTAGAATGAGCAATTTCAGAAGCACGGGGATTGATGAGCAATAATGACGGCTCCATGTTCCCTGTGGCTTCCCAGGGGAGCACACAGAGCACTAAAGCAGCATGACCAATGCATTTGCAGAAAGGGCAGAAGAAGAAAGAGCAGGGCACTTTTGGTGGCAGAACTGATTTCCAAAGCCAGAGCAAGCTCTCAGACCTGCCGGTGTGCACATAGCATAGAGTCCTGACCCTAAGCTTTAGAAAGAGTCCCTGGGCAGGAAGGGCCAGTTTCCCCAGATCCTCCCTACGCCAGGCTCCTTCAGGCACTTGTGCCCAATGATTTCCTGGCATGCACTACAAGAAAACCTCTGAGCTTTTTGCTCTTGTTCTTGTTTTTTTGGCCTAAAACCAGACTTGAAATATTCAGACCACGATAGAGAATGAAAGTGTGTCTTCTCAGTGTTAGTGCAAATATCCAAAACATTTTCTCCAGTTTTTTTTTTTTTTTTTTTTTTTTTACTTTGGAAGTTCAACACTATTAGAATTTGAAAGACTAAAACAATGAACATCCATATACCATTTACTCAGAATCACCAATCGTTAACATCATGTCACATTTGCTTGTTTTTTACTGAAACGAATTGAAAGTAAGTTGCTTTCGATTCATATCATGACAGTTAACCCTAAACTTTTTAGTTTTGTCTTTTCTAAGACTCTTCTCCTCCACAGCAACAATGCCATTAACACCCCTTAGAAAGTTAATATCAAATAATAATATATAATTAAGAATCCAGAGTTAAATTTTCCAAGATCATCCCACCAATATACTTATAGCTGCTTTTTCAATCCAGAATTTATTCTAGGATCACACATTGCATGTGATTTACATGTTTCTTTCATCTTCTTGCATCTAAAATGTTTCCCCTGTCACCCTTTTTTCTTACATGACGTTGGCATTTTGAAGTGTCCAAATCATTTGTTTTGTACAATGCACGTGAACAGTATTTGTGTGGCTGTTTCCCTCAATAGCAAGATTCAGCTTATGTGTTTTTGGCACAACCACAGAAATGAGATTCTGCCCAGCTCAGTGCATTAAATCAGAGGCCACTTGGTGTGATTTTGTCCCATGGTTGAGAATGTTAAGATTGACCCCTTATCCTCTAGGTAACTCCATTGTAAAGCTACCTTCTCTCCTTTAAAATTAACAAGTGAGCCCTGGCTGGAGGCTCAGTGGATAAGGTGCTGACCTGAGAGCCCAAATGTCACTGGTTCAATTCCTCAGGGCGCATAACCAGGTTGCAAGCCAGGTCTCCAGCCAGGTCCGTAGCTGGAGGCAGGTGAAAGGCAACCATACATTGATGTCTCTCTTCCTCTCTGCCTCCTTCTTTTCCACTCCATCTAAAAATAATAAATAAATAATAAGTTAATTTAATTTAATTAACAAGTGGTCTGAAGGCTGATACTTCAAGACTGAAGTCTGGAAGGAGAAGACAAAGCCCTGGAGTGAAATGAAAACAACTGACAGTTCTATGAAAGAAGAAATAATGCAAGAATTTTGAAAAGGAAAGTAAGTGACCTCTTCCTATGCCACTTTCCTTACTAATACACACACACACACACATACACACACACACACATACACACACACACTCCCAGGATTCTTGGAGTTGTTGGAAAGAGGAATAATGAAATAGCCAAGGTTTACAGGATAAGGGTTTGAGCCATTCTATTTGCAACTTAAAGGAAAAGGTAGCCCAGAATGCTGGAAGAATTGGTGGCATTGAGGTGATAGGCATCCTGGTAAACTGGTTGCAGAAGTGAAGCCAGTTTGTTCCATGGTTCCCTATAGCCATGCCCTTGGGCAGTGTTTATTCACACGGGCTCTCTGAACTCGGCTATATGACTTGTTTTGGCCAATGAGACAGTAGCAAACAACACAGACACAGCTTGCTTGCACATTGGAACTTGACCCCCTGCTATTCTGGGAACCTTGAGACTACCATGTGAGTGAGGCCAGGCTAGCCTGGTGGAGGATAAGAGACCACATGGCCCAGTCATTCCTGTCACCCTGTCTATAGCTAGAACAACAGCAGACATGTTAGGGAAACCATCCAAGACCAACTAGCCGACATCCAGCTGACAAGGTGACCTCAGACCCATGAACAGGCCCACTGGAGATGAGTCAGGCCTGGCTAAACTAAGCAGAATTGACCACTGACTCCTAGACTCATGAAAAGTAAATGAGTAGGTCTTGTTTTAAATCACTAAACTTGGGGACAATTGTTTTTGCAGCCAAAGCTAACTGATACACGTAGGAATTCCTCTAATTCACAAACTGGTTCATAATATGAACTATATCTTGTTTTTTAAAAATGAGACCCCCTTTCAGAGATTATAACCTTTCCAAAACAAAAATTGAACTGAATCTTTATCAAACTCCAGGGGGAAAAAACCTTAAAATGCTTTAGCAAATTCTAAATTCAATTGAAATTAAAATCAATATCTTGTACATTTCTACAGACAAGCTTACTTTAGTATAAGGTAGACATGCAGTTGAAGAATATATTGGAACATTCTGAATGTATTATCATAAATACACTTCAGTAGAAACACTAATTCTCAATAAATGCCAATCAATCCAAACTCAAGGAGTAAATTTGCTAAAAATGTTTCAAGTAACAAGAAAACCCCACAGAGTGCTCAGACTTTGCTGCGTATTAGAATCATGTGAAAGCTTTTAAAAATCCCAATACCCAAGCCACACTCCAGACCAATTAAGTCAGAATCCCTGGGAGCAGATCCAAGTATCAATATATATATTTTTAATAGCTCCTTTGGGTGATTCAGAGCACAGTCAAGCCTGAGAAGCAGACCCACTGAATTGGGCTTGTTTCTAAGTGTATCAACAGATGTAAGTCATTCTTCAGTCTGGGCAAGTGAAAAGAATATATTCACTAATACATGTTCTACAACACCCTTTCCAAAAACATCAGTAGGCACATTTATTCATCTCCAGTTTCTACTCCTAACAATTTCATAACCTTGGGAGGGTACTGTAAAATGAATATTCTGACACTCAAACTTCACAATTATCCGGTAATGCTAGTTAACTCTTCCTAAGCAAATTCTGAACTCTGGAAAGTTACCCTAACACCCCAGCAGATGTCCAACTGTTTAATTAGAGGATTAAATCTGTAGTGGTTTTCTCAATAGTCTTCTTTACTCTGAGAATCCCCTTTTCTGTCTCTGCCTGCCTGGCAGAAAACACTTCTAAATCTCTTTGGAAGACTGTTCTTGGCTTGCTCTCCTGGGTTCCTTGACCCCTGCACCCTAGCAATGTTATGGTTCAACCATGGGACTCCTAAACCATGTGCATGAAAAGTCACTGCATCCTCACTGCGACTTTCCCGTAAGGGTCTTTTGTTGCTCAGGAATTTGTCTCCATTTTACAACCTGGCTCCTACAAATCCTCTCCAGCTTTTTAAGCTAAAGATCTCTAGACTGAGCCCAATTGTTTTTCTCCCTTGACTTTTAAAACCTTCCAAGCACCACCAGTTAGTTGCCTAAGCCATGTCACACCCACAGCATAGGACATGTGCAACTCAATATTCCCCCAACACCAGGATGGTGGGGTTAGAAGAGAAATAGAAACTTCATCAACCTCCTGCCCCAGAAAGGGCTAATTAAATCAATTATGCCCAAGTTGTTCATGGGAGCATCCTTTTGATTTCCCCACCCAGCCCAGAGTTGGTATTGACTGCCTTGAACTGAATTAAGTTGGGGTTATTTGGGGATAGAAAATGGGCAGCAAAATCTGAAACAGAAAACTTATGAACATTCCCAATGTCTCAAAGAATATTCTAAAGTCAATTCTAAATACGTTGACTTCCAACTACAAGAGAAGAAAATGCCTTGTTACTTCACAAAGGCCAATGAAATGCCACTTTGAAATGGGTGCCCAGCCTGTATCAGGTCTAAAGGGATAGTGAGGAGCTGGGGAAGGGCCATCAGTGGCAGCTGAGGTCAAAAGAAATTTGAAAATTCCATGTCACCAGAAGGACAGAGAGGTGAAGCCAGTGAATGATGGCCCAGCAGGAGCCTGCTGTGCAGGGAGGGAAGGGGACCAGGGGACTCCTTACACAGCCTGGAGCCATGTCAAACAGAAGAGGGTGAGGAATGGAGAGGAAAAACATGCAGAAGAGACCAAAGAATTTCTTGAAATACAGATGGGTTTTTATGGCTCATATGGGAACACTGTTGACAATTACAAACAGATTTCATAAAACCATGAGCCAGTTTATGGGGGTGAGTTCAAAGAGAGTTTAAAATGGAAAAACCGGGTTGCTTTCTCCAAGCCAGGTATCCTGGTTTGATAAGGACTGAGAGACACACACCAGACCTGCCTCCCACTGGCCTTCTCCTCCGAAGACACTATCCTGAACCACCCCAAGTGCTTCTGCATGGCTAGAATAAAAACCTAAAGAACATCTATTCTTTCCTTTAATAAACCATTTATTTTTCAGTGGTAAGTCTCAAAAAGTTATATTTCAGTGTTATTGTATGATACAAATCGAGGCCAGGTGCTCTATCTTTTTTTTTTTTTTTTTTTTCTTTTTCCTGCACCATCCGTAGTAACACATTTATCAACTTTGACTTAATTATGTTCATGATTATGTGGACAGGCAAAAGTTACAGTTTCTTCATGGGATATGCCAGCACAAAGCACTTTCGGCCCCACTGTAACATGATCTGCCTAGAAGAGGTGGGATGGAAAGTTCTAGAGCTGTTTTTGTCCCAGAGCGGTGAGTCTCCCCACCCATGTGCTTGGGGGAGACCTTTTTTTGGGGGGTTGGGGAGATTCTTTTTTTTTTTTAATTTTATTGTTGTTGCATTACATCCATCCCCTTTTTGCTCCCCTCTGTCCCCCTCCCCACCTTCCATGCGATTCTTTCTGCCCCAATCCCAGCCAGAGTTGAATGGGCCTGCAGTGGACAGGGGCCACTATGTACTGTTGTGTGGGGTGTGCCCTGCTCAAGGTAGTGCAAGTAATGCCTGTGGGTCCTGGTTCCAGGCTACTTCTGCCTGGAGAAAGGACGATTTTTCTAAATGACACAAATGCACTCTGTGGGCTAGTGGCCACCTGGGCGGATGCCCAACCCAAGCTGAGTCAGTTAAATTCTCTTTCTTTCCTAGGCGTATAGGATTCCTGGGTTTTAAAACTGAGTGGTTGCCCTGGCTGGTGTGACTCAGTGGATTGAGTGCCAGCCTGCAAACCAAAGAAAGGGTTGCTGGTTCGATTCCCAGTCAGGGCACATGCCTAGGTTATATATAGGCCAGGTCTTCAGTTGGAGGCATGTAAGAGGCAACCACACATTGATGCTTCTCTCCCTCTCTTTCCCTCTCTCTAAAAATAAATAAATAAAATCTTCTTTAAAAAACCTGTGAGGTCCACGCCTGTCAGAATGGCAATCATCAACAAATCAATAAACAACAAGTGTTGGTGAGGATGTGGGGAAAAGGGAACCCTCGTGTACTGTTGGTGGGAATGCAGGCTGGTGCAGCCACTATGAAAAATGGTATGGAATTTCCTTAAAAAACTAAAAATGGAACTCCCTTTTGATCCAGCAATTCCACTACTACGACTATACCCGAAGAATCCTGAAACACCAATTCATTAAGAACCTATGTACCCCTATGTTCATAGCAGTGCCATTTACAGTAGCCAAGGGCTAGAAACAGCCTAAGTGCCCATCAGTGGATGAGTGGATAAAAAAAAATTTGGTACATTTACACAATGGAATACTACACAGCAGAAAGAAAGAAGGAACTTGTACCCTTTGCAACAACATGGATGGAACTGGAAAGTATTATGTTTAGTGAAATAAGCCAATCAGTAAAAGACAAATACCATATGATCTCACCCATTACAGGACAATAATGAACAAAACTAACAGGCAAAACAGAACCAGATACATGAATACAATGAATAGACCTTCAGTGGGCAGAAGGAAGGCAGGAGTGGGGAAGGGGAGGAGGAGGCAAAGAAGGGGAGCAGTTTAGTCAAGGAACCAGCATGGAAGAACCATGGACATGGACAACAAGTGGGATTGACTTTGATGGGGAATGGGTGGATGGGGAAGGGGACAGAGGGAAGTAAAAAGGGGGTGGATGTAATACAACAACAATAAAATTAAATTAAAAACATTTTTTAAAAACCTGTGAGGTCTGACAGTGCTCGGTCAGGCACAGGGAGAAAGGACAATAAACGCAAAGAAGAGGATGCAGAAAACCAGGCAGAGACCCCAGAACATTCAGACCTAAGCCTCTGTGATGACCCTGCAGCTGAGCTCTGGACCCCAAGAGCTCTGACTTGGGTTCCCTGACACATGCCTGGCTCTGCTTCAGGTACCCTCTTAGCATGAGCTGGTTCCCAATGTAACCAGTGCTGCTTGGCAGAGACAAAGACCTGCAAAAAGTTGCTCCCAGGCGACTTTGAGGTGAATCATCTGAGTCCCGTGTCCAGTTAGAATAACTGCCCCTGCTATTTCTCTGCAGATGGGGCCCCCTGACCAAGGACATTTCACCAACGTGTTTTGTTGTCTAACAACCAATCGGTGAAGAGCCATCTGCTCAAATGGAAAGCCTTTTCACTACTTAACCATTTGAGCAGATTGTTCTTAACCAACTGTTTGACTCATAAAAAAGCACTTGTGCAAAACAGCTGTTTGGTGTAATTTATCCCCCATTAGCTTTTTTCAAAAACATTGAAAGTTTCAAAAAGGAATATTTTTGCTTACCTGGTACCAACGATCTGGACAACTTATTGGTTTTGTTTTGTATGTATCTATTCTTTGTTAGGTAAGTAAAATCCAAGTCTTCCGGGCATCAGTTTAAAAATTAAAGCAAACTAAAAGTTCATTCACAATGTTACCACCTGCAGATAATCACTGTTAATACATTGCAGTATCTTTTTCCGAGATTTTTTTCATGTGTATAAAGTAATCTGGAGTATGAACATCTTTCTGTTACAGGACATTAACTTCTTAGGGGGCCATCCTGGCTTGGTGTGTTATTGTTATTCATACTAGTTTTTTTTAAGTGAGGCTGAAAGAGCTTAAGGGAAAAAATCCTAACTCGAGTAACTTACTGAGCCACCATCAGTCACGATGGCATTTGAGGTAGATGCAAAGATAATAAGCTCTAGTTAAACACATAGAACTAGAAAGTAGGAATAAAAGTGGTCGCCAAGGGCTGGGGAGGTGGGGGGGATTGGTGTTTAATAGGTTGTGCAAGATGGAAAAGTTCTAGAGCTCTGTTGCACAACAATGTACATATACCTAACGCAACTGAACTGTACATTAAAAATGGTTAAGATGGTAAATTTACTTTTTTAAAAGATTTTATTCGTTATTTTTTAGAGAGATGGAGATCGAGGGAGGAAAGAAAAACAGGGGAGTAACATCAATGTATGGTTGCCTGTCACCTGCCTCCAGCACAGGACCTGGCTGGAGACCTGGCTTGCAACCTGGGTATGTGCCCTGCTTGAGAATTGAACCAGTGACCCTTAGGTTCTCAGGCAGGTGCCAATCCACTGAGCCACACCAGCCAGGGCTTAAGATGGTAAATTTAATGTTACATGTTTTATATGCAGAAATTACATATATATATATATATATATATATATATATATATATATATATATATATATTTGTGTGCGTGTGTGTGTCATAGACTTTCATTTACTAGTTCTTATGGTTGCCAGACTTCTTTTGTCTGAACTATTGCAAACTATCCCCCCTTGGAGTATTAAGTGCTGCCTAAAAAACAAAAACTAAAAAATAGTTGGCCCATCAAGAACACTTTCTGCCTCAAACACGTCAAATAAAATCACTAATTCAAGGCATACGGTAAAAGCCTGCCTTCAGCTCTGGGAAGCGCAAGCCCACCAGCTGGGCCTCAGAAAGATCAGAGTGTTAACCAGTTTTGGAAAGTCCATGGAAGTGAAAGAGGGGACGTTGACCTCAGAACTCTCTGTAATTCAATATCCAGCAGCACAGATTGCACTAGCTGGCCTCAATAACAGGAAAGTTGCCGTCTGAGCCCCAGCTTTGCAGGTTACAAAGCAAAAGGGCATTCTATGGGAACGGACATGCCATGGGAACCAAGCAGGGAGAGTAAAGGAGGGCCTTCGCCATTAACAAAGCAAGGGCTGCTGCGGCCGGCCCGGGGTGGGGAGAATGCAGCCAGGAGAAAGAGCTTGGCCCCTGCTGCGCCTTCAGACATGCACAGTGTCAGCGGTGGCCTCCTCACTCCTTCACATCTTGCCTTTCCAGGGGAGCGTAAACACGAACGTCTATAATATCACATCTCAGCTCTCTGTTGTCTGCCTCTTCCTCTCCCTTCTCTCTAACCTCTCCCCCTGGGGGTCTGTCAGTTAAGAGGCTGGGTCTTAGCAAATACAGACCGCATGTCTGCATAGAGCCTCCTTCAACCTCTACTCCTACTTTTGCTCTGGGGAAGCCTGTGGCCTTTGCTGGTCCTGCCCATACCCTGGCCTCATCATTACCTACAAAGGGTTCCTAGTGGGGCAAGGACAGTATTATATGGTGAAGAGGGCGCAGGTGTCCTAAGATTGGACTTGAAACAGGTGCACAGTTGTGACTATCACAGCCCCTTGAACACTCACCCACCATTATTTCAAGTCAAGGCCAACAGGCCTTAGATGCCTCTATTTAGAGCCCTTTTTATTTTCTCCTGATGAGAATGTTTCTAATGGGAGCAGTAAGATGTGGGAGTTTCAGGTTTCTTCATCCCAGCTCACAACAAAGCGATACAAATGCCAAAAATGTGCCACCAGTTGGGCGGCATGAACCTCCGAGCCTGAGAGCCGCTCCAGCCCCTCACAGCTGACATCTTTATGAAAGCATTTTCAGACTTCAATATTAGATGCCGTCTGTTTAAAAGAGGCACCGGCCCTGGCTGGTAGCACAGTGGTTAGGCGCCAGCCTGCGAACCCAAAGGTCGCAGGTTCGATTCCCCAATCAGGGCACATAACCAGGTTGCAAGCCAGGTCTCCAGCCAGCTCCTTAGCTGGAGGCAGGTGAAAAGCAACCATACATTGATGTCTCTCTCCCTCTCTGCCTCTCTCCCTTCCCCTCTTTCTAAAAATAATTAAATAAAATCTTTAAAAAAGAGAGAGAGAGACACCAGTGCATGATTCAGGCCATGTACTGGGTACAGCAGATCCTCAACATTTCGTTCAACATCTTTCAATGTTATTTCATTATTACATGGACAAGATAACCATAGGAATTTAACTCTTGTTTGTATCAATTAGCCTGTGGTAAAATTGATTTTGTTATACATAGTTTTGCTTAGAGTCAGACACCCTATCAATGAAGCTAAGTGAGAGGACTTACTGTATATCTTCTCTCAAAATCTACCTCCAACTCCCCAAATAAGCTGTGCTTTCAGAGAGCTGATCTCTCTCACCTTCCCCATCTTTGCCCTCAGAGCTTCGCACTGACTAGCAAAGCGTGTTACATGGAGCTGTTACTCAAAAAAAAAATCATGTTGAATTTGTCCCTGATTTTTTTCTTCCTGGTTCCCGCATGATTTTTTACGTGGCATTTTCAACTGAATTAAATATAAGGGAGAAAGGGCCCCAACTGAAATTTTTACTTAACAAAAAGGAAAGAAAAGTGTTCACACCATCTTAGCTGATATAAGATATTACAAGTAAGAAAACAAAGTGCCATTCTGCTGAGAAGAAGCTGTGCTGTGTTGTGGCAGGTGTGTGAAGGTTCAGGTCTTCCAGTCAGTGATTTTCCATTTTTAGATTTTGCACTGTTTTTTTGTGTGTGTGTGTGTGTGTGTGTTTTTGTGTGAATGCTAATTAAAAAATGAATACTTAAAGAAGACAGGAAAATTTTATTGATACATGGAATAAGATCTACCAGCACAGGGCCCAGGCATGCGTATTTTGAGAAAATACTCCAATTTGAGAACTGCCGTAACAGTGAGAATAACACCAGGGCATCTGGGCTGGAATACTCATGGCCCCCAGTGGCAAGCTCGGGTCCTGGTCATCTTGTTCATTCTTCTCCTGTTTTGTCCACTTCTTGCTCCAATACCACGCTCCCCACGTAGCTGGGAAAGCACATGAGAGCAAGAGCATGTGTGATGGATCCTGACCCCAGCCTGTCTCTCCCTTGCTCTAGGAAACCACAGTTCTCAGGTTCGCACAAGGGGGAAAGTCTGGAAGTTGGAGCCTGATTTGAATCTCAACTCTGCCACCCACAAGCCGAGAGACCTCTGGAACTTAACCTCTCTACGCCTATTCTCTCCTCATGAAAATACTCAGATCTGTTAGAAACTAAATCCAACTCTGGGTAAATTTAGCTGAAAAGGGAAATGATTGAGGTGATGAGGTGGCTCACAGAGTCAGAGAAGCAGCTGAAGGGACAGGCAGGAAGCTCTGGGATCCAAGACATGGGTAATAATTGCGGTAGGTTGCGTTGTTTGGCCCAATTCTTCACTCCTTTCTGTATCTGTGCCCTTTCTCATGTAAGTTTGCAATGCCCTCCCCTAGTGGGTATGGTAACTTGCTCCAACCTGTGACTCGGTACTCAGCCAATGGGATGTTAGCCGGTGTGATGCAAGAGGCTTGGAATAGTTTTACACGTTCAGGTGTGCCTGCTTTTGCACCTCCACCATCACCACAAGAGAGACATGCTCACATGAACCTGCTGGAGGGTGAGACACATGAAGAACAAGCCCAGCCGAGAGAGACTTAAAGTACATCTATGCAAATTAATGCCCATGTGGCAAATGTTCTCAGTGCTCTCCCCCACAAGACACACATGTACACTCACCATCACTATTTCACTGTATGTCTTCCAATAAATGGAATGGCACCTCTTTGCCGGAGGACAAGATCAGATTCTCTGATCGCAAGATTCTGCTTTTCCTATGGGTGGGCAGGCTGGACAGGTTGAGGATTAACACCTCTCAGACAGGTCTCAGGTGACTGTGAGCTCCCTCACCCCCTCTGCTGGGAGAGCTCTGGGGTGCCTTTTCCGGACTACCCCAGGGTTCTTCAGTGGAATGAAGTTCTATCTGCCCACAGTGGTAAATTGCCACTTGCATGATTCACATCCCTTATTGGCTGGCCTTCCCTTTCCAGTCTCTCTCTCTCTCTCTCCCTCTCTCTTTTTTTTCCTTCCCTAACATTATTTCTTGGGATCACCTTTCCAGACGGTAAACTTGGTGCACTCAAATCTTTGTCTCAAGATTTGCTTTTAGGGGAACTCAAGCTAAGACAGTCTACTTCACCTTGGAGCAAAATTCAAGGTCACATTCCTTTTAATATCTAGTTATATAAATATATATAACTCAGAATTCTATGTCAACCATATAATGGCTTTCCTCCCTCCCCTGCCTTCTCCTACAGGGAGCCCAAGCAACCCTGAAGCTAGCCTTGTTTGCATTTGAATGTATACAATTAAGTCCAGGAAAGGGGGTCACCTCTAATGGGCTGGATTGTGGAGAGAGGGCAGAGGAAGAATTTAACCTTTGACTTTCTACATTACGTTAATATGTTCCATATGTTTCCAAACCTCACCTCAGGTAACATACCTGAGGGAGGAGTTTTGGGTTCTTTCCTGGGCTTAGGTAGAGACAGCATGTGCGTACATGGATAGAGGTCCTTTACCTAGAGCAGGATGCACCAGAAAAGCTGAGGGTCAACATAAATCTCTACCCACAAACCTCCCTATAAAACTAAACTCCATCCAAACGCAGCCAATGTGCCTCTGGACTTGAAACCGTTCAATCGTATTAGCTACAGTGCAGTCGCCTCATTCATCTGTCCTTCCGAACGAAAACAATGTCCACCAACTGGATTTCATTAACTGAACTCTCTCCATTACCAAGTCCAGCTTTGAGTCCATTGCTGACCTGCTTCTTACAGAGACTTTGCTCACTCAACCCATCCTCCCCCTATCATTGCCTTCTCCTCAGGACTCTGAAAACTTCCTGAAACAGTATTAAAAATAATCACAGCCCTGACCAGTGTGTCTCAATGGTTAGGTGTCATCCCACAAAGCGAAAGGTGACCAGTTCGACCCTGATCCCGTCAGGCACATGCTTGTGCTACAGATTCAGTCAGGGCATATATGAGAGGCAACCAATTGATATTTCTCTCTCACATTGATGTTTCTCTCCCTCTCTTTCTGCCTCCCTTCCCTTCACTCTAAAATAAGTAAATAAAATCATAAAAAATAATCACAAACTTCTGACCAAAAGTCTAGCTTTCATATAAGTTACCATGTTCTCGTGTCTCCCCCAGTAGGCAGGGAGTGTGGCTGGCAGGCCACACTCTGATGTCTCATCTCCCTCTGGACTGTCATCTTCCTGGTCCTGCCCTGGAGGCACATGGAAACCAGAAGGAAGAAGGAAAAACACTCTGCCTGGGTCAAGTGAGCCAACCAGTGGGTGTTACAGGCCCACTCCTTCCAAAATCCTGCGGAAGCCGGTGGACTGAAGGAAAAAGAGGAGCCAGTGTTGGTGCACCTTGGACCATTAATTATGCTCCACCTTTTTCAACTAGAATTCATAGGGCTTAATTACACTTACTTTCAAAGTAATTAAGGAGCTTACCTAACAATGTGTCTACAGTCAATAATAAGGGTACATTTTAATTTGATTATTAATTGCTCCAGGAGAGACACACAGACCACAGAAAAAGAACTTATAAGTTTCTCAGGAACAGTGCCCCTCCTTACCATACTTGGAATGACTGGGAGGGCACTGGCTTTCAGAGCTGAGATGTGAGAGAATGGCATTCCTGGGAAGTCATGCTTTTGAATATTGTTTCCTTTGGTCTCAACAGATATTTGATTATGGATTCAAATGCAGTTCCAGCAGTCACCCCTACCAAAGCCTGCTTCCTGTGAAAGTGAAAAATGGTTAGACCGGCCCTGGCTGGTGGCACAGTGGATAAGGCACCAGCCTGCAGACCCAAAGGTCGATGGTTCGATTCCCAGCCAGGGCACATCACCGGGTTGCAGGCCAGGTCTCCAGCCAGGTCCGTAGCTGGAGGCAGGTGAAAGGCAACCATACATGGATGTCTCTCCCTCTCTGACTCTCTCCCTACCTCCCTCTTTGAAAAATAATAAATAAAATAAAATTTAAAAATGGTTAGACTGCTATGAAGTTCAACGTGGCAATATCTACAAAAAGTATAAATGCTTTTATGAGTTGAGCAATATCCCTTCTAGGAATTAGTCATCAAATGTATTTGCCCATATACAAAAAGATTTGATGGGCAGAGTTATTTATTGAAGAACTACTAATTCTATATTATAGCACTATTATAGTACTATATTTGCTAAAATTTGGGAAATAATCCAATTTAACCACATGTTTTGAAAATCTTAAGCAACGTGTCTAGCGATACAGACATTTTTTACAAGCTTGTGGTATATCCATGCAATGGGCCATCCTACAATTATAAAGAAAGAACAAGGAAGGGCTCCGTATTTTAATATGGAAAGTTCTTAAAAAGGAATAATGAAATATATCATTGTACTTGCAAAAGAAATACTAGAAGAATATATAAGAGATGAATATAAGAGAGCAAAGGGAACAAAATAGATAGGGAAAAGATTAGAGGAATATTTCTCAATGAATAATTCTGCGTGGTTTTTTCCTAAAGATTCATTTATTATTTTTAGAGAGAAGGGTAGGGAAGGAGGAAGAAAAGGAGAGAAACATCAATGTATGGTTGCCCTTCACCTGTCTCCAGCTATGGACCTAACTGGAGACCTGGCTTGCAACCTGGGTATGTGCCCTGACTGGGAATCGAACTAGCGACCTTTGGGTTTGCAGGCACCAATTCACTGAGCCATCAGCCAGGGCTTGTGTTTTATTTTTGAACCATGTGAATATATTATTGAGTCAAAAATTTTAATAGTTACATGATATTTCATAGAAGACATTGTTACTATATTTTATTGAAGTTGTGAGAAATTTTATTTGTTTCCAATTCCTTGTTATACTAAACAATGCTGCAATCAACATCTTTGGAATAAAATCTTTACCTGCTTCAATGTTTTATAGGGTAAGCTCATAAAAATATAAATTCTTCATTAAAGGATGTAAACTTCCAAGGCTTTTCATATGTATTGACAAATCAAGCTCCAGAAAATCTGTACCCATTTTTATAGACTTTATTTTTTTAGAGGAATTTTAGGTTCATAGCAAAATTGAGTGGAAGGTACAGAGATTTCTACTGTCCCCACATCTCCCACACACAGAGCCTCCCATTTTCAACATCCCTCACCAGAGCAGTACATTTCTTACAATTAACAAACCCACACCTCATTATCATTCTAAGTCCACAGTTTACACTAGGGTTCACTCTTGGTTGTATATTCTATAGGTTTGAACAAATGTATAATGAATGACATGTATCTACCATATAACACTGCCCTAAGAATCCCCTGTGCTCCACCTATTCACCCTCCCCACTAATCTCTAGCAACCACTGATCTTTCTGTCTCCACAGTTTTACCTTTTCTAGAAGGTCATATAGTGGAAATCACACAGTACGTAACCTTTACAGATTGCCTTCTTCCACTAAGAAAGAGGATCTGAATAGACATTTTCCCAAGACACAGAAATGGCCAAAAAGTACATGACAGATGCTAAACATTACTAAGCATCAGGGAAATGCAAGTCAAAACCACAATGAGATATCACCTCACACCTGTTAACATGTCAATAATAAAAAAGACAAACAAAAAATCAGTGTTGATGAGGATGTGGAGAAGAGAACACTATTGCATAGGACTGTAAATTGGTGCCGCCCACTATGGAAACAGTAGGAATGTTTCTCAAAAAATTAAAAATAGAACTACCATATGAAGCACTAATTCTATGTATGTGTCTGAAAGAAATGAAGCCATTACCTTTTGTTTCCTGCATAGTTTTATTTTACTTTTTAATTTAATTTTATTGCTGTTGTATTACATCCATCCCTTTTTTACTTCCCTTTGTCCCCTTCCCCACCCACCCACTACCCCGCAAAGTCAATCCCACTTGTTGTTCATGTCCATGGTTCTTCCATACTAGTCCCTTGACTAAACTGCTCCCCTTCTTTGCCTCTTCCTCCCTCCTCCCCCCCTCCCTCTTGCCCAATGAAGGCCTATTCACTGTATTCATATATCTGGTTCTGTTTTGCTTGTTGTTTGTTTTGTTCATTATTGTCCTGTAATGGGAGAGATCATATGGTATTTGTCCTTCACTAACTGGCTTATTTCACTAAGCAAATACTTTCCAGTTCCATACATCTTGTTGCAAAGGGTGGGAGTTCCTTCTTTCTGCTGTGTAGTACTCCATTGTGTAAATATACCAAAGTGTTTTGATCCACTCATCCACTGATGGGCACTTAGGCTATTTCCAGTACTTGGCTATTGTAAATAGCGCTGCTATGAACATAGGGGTACATAGGTTCTTATGAATTGGCGTTTCAGGGTTCTTCGGGTATAGTAACAAGATCACATTAAAGCATTCATAACTTTAAAGCATTCATAAGTTAGTTTGTTCTTATCCATTCAACTGCTCAATGTCTTTTCGTTGGTGCATTTAATCCATTTACCTCTGTACCTGCATTTCTGTCTGTCTCTCTATTTCTTCACCTTAAAGCAAACCCTTTAGCATCTCTTGCAATGCTGGTTTGGTGGAGATGTATTCTTTAAGACTTCTTTTGTCTGGGAAATTCCTTATTTCACCTTCCATTTTAAATGACAGCCTTGCTGGGTAGAGTATTCTCGCTTGCAGGCTTTTGTTTTTCATTGCTTGAATTAATTTTTGCCATTCCCTTCTGACTTGTGTTTCTGTGGAAAAATCAGCTGATAACCTTATCAGAGCCCCCTTGTATGTTATTAGGTGTTTCTTTCTTGCTGCTTTTAGGATTCTCTCCTTGTCTTTGAAATTTGCCATTTTCATAATGATGTGTCTTGCAGTGGGCCTGTTTGGGTTCATCTTCCTTGGCACCCTCTGTGCTTCCTGAGTTTGCATGACATTTTCTCTCCTCAAGTTAGGGAAGTTTTCTGTCATTAGTTTTTCAAAGAGGTTTTCTATCTCTTGCTCCTTCTCTTCTCCTTCTGGCATCCCTATGATACGGATGTTATTACCTTTCATGTTGTCCTGCAGCTCTCTTAAAATCTCTTCATTCTTTTTCAGCCCTTTTTCATTTTGTTGCACTGCCTAGGAATTTTTTTCTACATTGACCTCCAGCTTGCTGATCCAAACCTCTGCTTTCCCTAGCCTGCTTTTGATTCCTTCTACTTTGTTCTTCAATTCAGAAATGGTATTCTTCATTTCCTCCTGGCTCTTATTGATAGTGTCTATGTCCTTTCTAATGCTTGTGTAGTTCTCAGTAAGTTCCTTGTAGCTTCCCTGTTGTTCTTTGTAATTCTTGTGGAGTTCTTCATGGTTCCTCTGGAGTTGTTTATAGTTTTCTTTGAACTCACTGAGCTCATTGAGCTTCTCTGTCATCATTATTTTGAATGCTGTGTCTGAGAGTGTGCTTGCCTCTATTTCATTTTGCACTCTTCCTGGGGATTCCTCCTTTCCATTTGTTGAGAGTTTATTTCTTTGTCTCCCCATTTTAGGTGACTCTTGTTTGCTTCTGCTTCTTGAATTGGTCTGCTTTGACTTACAGTCCTAGTGATGTGACCTTCTATGGTGTAGAGGTGCACTTTTTTTTACTTCCTGGATCTGTGCTTGGTGACATCAGCTCGTGTCCCAGTCTGGGCCTAGTCAGCCAGTTGGAGACTACCAGAGATCCACTGTCTTTGTCTCCTTTAGTTGTAAATCCAATCAGTCTGTGATCAGTGGTCAGTTTTAGGCATCTCTGGGCAGGGCAGATGAATTCCATTATTAATCCAATCAACCTGTGATCTGAGGTCAGGTTTAGGCACTGCTGGGTGGGGCTATGGCTTCCCCTCAGGCTCCTGTCCTTTGGAGAAGAGTGGTCTGCCCGCTGTATGGGGGATGGGTCAGCACTGGACTCACAGGCTGCTCCCTCAGCTCTCCCCCTAGAGCCACCGACCCAAACTTTCCCCAAGCTTCTCTAGTCCACTCTGCCCTTTCTCTGCTGGACTCCAGGGTAGGTGGGTGCCTCTGTATTTTCCTGCATGGTCCCTTTAAGAACTCAGTCTCTCTGTCAAGCCACCTAAACCTAGCAACTTCTTGCTTTTCATAGCTGGGTGCTGTTTTACTCTCAGCTGTGTTGCTGTAGGCTGGGAAGCCCAGTTGGGGGTGTAGATCCCCCCTTCTCAGGTGGACCCCCGGCTGCTGAGATGCTTCTCTGCCTCTGCAGCTGGGGATCCCCTGGGAGCCCCGCCAGCCTCTCTTGTCTCGGCACTTCCTACCAGGCATGTTGTGATGAATCGGCTCTTTTGTTCTGTCCATGGTAATAAGGCTTCTCTCCAGTTGGTGTCCTGTTAGTTATTCCGGATGATTTCTCCCCATGTAAGTTGTAATTCCAGTTTGGTGTTGGGAGGAGGTTGGTGTAGCTCCGCTTGCTCCTCCGTCATCTTGGCTCTCTCTGCAGCCGTTATCTTAGAGGTATCTGCACGCCCTGTTTACTGCAGCATTATTCACAGGAGCCAGGACTTGGAAACAAGCTAAGTGTGGATAGTAGGCAATGATATTTGTGTATATACATATATTTCAGCCATAAAATGACACACACACACATAATAGAATATTACTCAACCATAAAAAGAACATCCTGCCATTTGGGACAACAACAGAATTTGAGGGCATTTTTGGCCAGTGAAGTAAGTCAAACAGGAAGAGACAAATACTGTGTGATCTCACTTATATTTGGGGTCTTTGAAAATGCCAAACTCATAGAATTATAAGGTAAAATGGTGGCTGCCAGGAGGTAGGGGTAGGTGGTATGAAGGAAATGAAGAGGTGTTAGTCAAAAAGTGCAAACTTCCTTTATTTACAAGACAAATAAGTTCTGAGGATCTAGTTAATGTACAGCCTCATGACTGTATAGTTAACAATACTGTATTGCATGCTTGAAAGTTGCTAAGTGATCAGATCTTAAAAGTTCTCACCACACATTAAAAAATTATAATTAAGCCCTGGCTGGTGGCACAGTGGATAAGGCACTGGCCTGTGAACCCAAAGGTCACTGGTTTGATTCCCAGCCAGGGCACATAACCAGGTTGCAAGTCAGGTCTCCAGCCAGGTCTATAGCAGGAGGCAGGTGAAAAGCAACCATACATTGATATCTCTTTCCCCCTCTGCCTCTCTCTCCTGCTCTCTCTCTAAAAATAAATAAAATCTTTTAAAAAGATTATAATTATGCTTGGTGATGGATGTGTTGACTAACCTTATTCTAGTAATCATTTCACTATATATACATGTACCAAATTATCAAGTTGTAAGCTTTAAACTTATACAATGTTATATGTCAAGTATATCTCAATAAAGCTAAAAACTTTTTTAAAGGGAGACTAGTGGAGTTCATTCCACATAAGGTGGGAAAGACAAGGCAAAAATCACAGGCTGTCACCTTTTAAAATTTTTCAGGAATTTTAAATTGGGTGTCCCTGTAGACTGTATTCAATCTGAGATAGGCTATCTTTGGCCAGCACAAGTTTTGTTGTTTCGTTTTAACTAAGCCAAAATGGTATTAAGTTCAGATTCTCTGGAAAAATGGGAAGATCTGCCATATTTCAAGCTGGCTACAATTGTCTGGGATGTAACAGTGGGGCCTGGATCTCCTGCCACAGCTCCAAGTTCCAGTTCTGAAAACCCAGAGCTTCCCTCTGCTCCTTCCAGCCACCAGTCATTAGAATTAGCAGCTTTTTATACATTTTAATCCCCATGCTCCGTGTGTAAGGAAATCAAGGACCAGAGAGGTCATGAAAATTGCCTTAAACCAAACCCTATTGGAAGCCAAGTGAAGAGCTCCGGAGTCTCCCAACGGACAGGCAGAAGCCCAGCTGGGAAGGTCTTGGAATGACCAAGGGATGGTGGCAGTGGTGGCCATGGCAGGTTTTGGTGAGGACTCGAGGGCCAAAGCTTTGAGCAGGGCACTCTACCCGCGACCCCCATCTTCCTCCGACAGAGCCGCCTCCACCACCACCACCCTACAAAGCTCACTCTGTGCTCGCTGAAGTCTTCCCAGCACCCGCTGTCGGACTGGATGGAATGCGCCCTGGCTCCAGGCGAAGGATTCACCTTGCAGCAGGAGCGGACTTTGTCCCTGGGCTCCAGCTGAAGTCTGGACTCCACCGAGCTCCTGCACCGGCCACACTCCCGGTGGAGCATCGAGAGCCATTCAGGTTGCTCCAAATCACTTCATCTAAATCCGGCTACTGCGTTCCCACCGGCATGAAAGTGAGAAGGCTGACCCACCAACTGGAAATCCCAGCCATCGCGGCCAGAGCTCCGGGCTCCGGGCTCCCTGAGTGTACCCAGGTGCGGGATCCCGGCGCCTTCCCTCCGCCTCAGCTAGGAGAGGGAGGAGGAGCCGGGGCGGGGTTGAGCGCAGGGCGGGGCGAATTCCTCCCAGTACCAGTCTCCCAGAGCTTTGAAGGCGTAGCGCCAAATCCAGCTGGAAGACAGAGACCTGGACGCTACGGAGAATCGCTAAGGGACCAGGTAGAAAGAGAGACACCCCCAACACCGCGCCTTTGCGAGTGCAAGTCCAGGTCGCCAGGTAGGGCACCGAGCGGACCAGGTCACGGAGCACGCAGGGAGGAGGCGCGGAGGCAGATAAGTGCTGAGGTCCGTGTGGTCCAAGGCTCCATTGATGGCGTGGAGGGCGTCGCCCCAACTCGGGACGCGGATGCCCACTTCTTGGGGGGGCGGGTAATGGGACTTGCTGTTCCTCCCACCTCTCGGGATGCGCGCTTGAAGGTTCGAAGTACAGGAGTGGGTGTGGGGAGACCCAACCCACGGACCTGCTGAAACCCGGGAGAGGATGTTTATAAACTAGACAGGATTGTGCGCGCGGGCGAAGGATGCCAGCCGGTGTTGGGTTGGCAGGCGGGCGCCAAACTGCAGGGAAGGGCGTGGGCAGGGATGCACCTTTTTGAAAGAAGAACAGAAAAGGGAAGTGTTTCTGGGGAAAACTCCTGCTCAATGAATCTACCCCCATCCCCAAATTTCTTCCCACCCTGGAGCCCTGATCGTTTTTGCTTTTCAAGCCCGAAGTTCTGCCTTGATTCTGGCCTCTGCCACGGTGGCGACTCTGGGGACCGCGCAGCCTCGCCGAGCGGTTAATCCGAGGAGGATTAAGAGAGGGTTCCTAGAGGGAGTTGATCAAGGAAAGGGGGTGTATCCTGTGGAAATGGGGCTGGGATTTGCCCAGCCGGGTTGCATGCCCCCTCCTCTGGGGTCCTGGGACTGGAGAGCCACGTAGCTTAGTAGCCAAGAGGGCGGGACTCCTGCTTCTCTGTCAGGCTGAGCGCGGTCTGCCGGCATTGGGCCTCCAGTGGGGTGGTGGGGCGACCGGGAGGGAGGACACCTGGGCTCTGAAAGCCGCTGAGCCTGAACCTCACCTCTTGGAAGGTTTCACCTCTGGCATGCAGCAGACAGGCGCTCTGCAAATTGGAGTGACCCTGTCACCCTCTCTCCCAATCTCCTGGGGGCAGTTCCTATCCCTGGCTTTCCCTCTCCTCTCACAGGGCCCGGCCATACCCCCTGTCCAGTTTAGTCCACTTCTTTCTACCAGCATCCTGAGGTCCCCACATTTGGAGTTATTTCCAGGTGTGCTAAGGGGGAAAGGTGCAGGGGGTTCACTGCTGGGGCCCCGGAATTGGGGATCCGGATTATTTTCCCAAACCCTCCAACACCTAGAACCCAGTGGTACCCTATCTCCTGTGGTCTCAGTGCTTCACAGTATTTCCTCTCCTGTGGGCATCTGGAGGGTATAAAGGACTTAGGCAAGGAGGAGCAGGTCAGTCCACAGCCCTCCTGGGTCCTCGCTGCTCAGGGGGCTATTTTTCGTTAGGCCCAGTGTTGGAGCAGCTACCACTTTCAGAGACACAGCCCTTGGTGACAGGCCATGGTGCTTCCCAGTGAAGGCTGATTCTGGAAAGGGAACTGGAGGCCTGGTAAAGGAGACAAGGGAAGGAAGGAGGGAGGGGAAGCAGACAAAGGATTTCTTTCTAAAACTGGTTCTCAGCATGCAGGGTAGCAGCTGAAAACTGCCCTCTGCCCACAGCCCCATCCACCTGCGAAATGCTGGTTGGGATCCTCATTCATTCATTCAACAGGTTTCTTCCTATCCAGTCCCCACTATGTGCCAGGCCATGGGCTGGGCAGCGGGAGTTAGGTTTACAGAAAGATTAGGATGCAGAGAACATAATCATTACCCCAAAATGACTCAGCTTATCTGTGTGAAGGTGGATTTGGTGATTCCCAAGTCCGTGGTTGGCCAGGACAGAGAGAGCAGTGCCCTGCTTTGGAGGAAAGACCTCGCTGTATCCCAGTCCTTCGCCTTCATTGCCCCTGGCTAACAGAGGACACAACATTGTGACTGCCATAAATACCTGGCTAGGGGATTGGAGCAGCCTTGGAAAACTTCCAGAAGACCCCTGTGAAGGCTGCTAGGAAAAGGAGGGGAGTAGTTACTAGGCAGTCAAAGGGGTTCTTGCCCCTGGTAAAAAAGCAAAATTGTACCTTCCTGAATGTCTCTGAAGAATCTAATCCATCCTATGCCCAGTCCCTACTGATAGCCCAACAGCCAGTGGAGGGTTTCCCTATTTCTAGATCTCACATCTCCTCTCCCCTGTGCCCTGGTTGGTTAGTTTTGTCCCTGTAGACACCAGGTCTAGTTGGTCTATCCCTGTGGGACTCTGTGGGAATGCTACCACATGTTCTCTTGAATGTTATCTACTGGTTTTATCTCCTTCCAGGATCCAGGATAGCAGATTGACTCTTCTTAAGCATATGGGCAGGGTTCAGGCTCACTGACCTCGTGAGAGCAGAAGGTCTGGACCCTGAGCTCAGAGCACTCAGACCTTGAGACTTCCACCCACTACTCCACCTGCAAGCTTCACCATGGCCACCCAGAATGGAAACACTAGTTTTGCACCCAACTTCAATCCACCCCAAGACCATTCCTCCTCTTTCCCCCTCAACTTCAGTTATGGTGATTACGACCTCCTCCCTCTGGATGAGAATGAGGACATGACCAAGACTCGGACCTTCTTTGCAGCCAAGATCATCATCGGTGTGGCACTAGCAGGCATCATGCTGGTTTGCGGCATTGGCAACTTTGTCTTTATTGCTGCTCTCGCCCGCTATAAGAAGCTACGTAACCTCACCAATCTGCTCATTGCTAACCTGGCCATCTCTGACTTCTTGGTGGCCATTGTCTGCTGCCCCTTCGAGATGGACTACTATGTAGTACGCCAGCTGTCTTGGAAGCACGGCCATGTGCTCTGTGCCTCTGTCAACTACCTGCGTACTGTATCACTCTACGTCTCCACCAATGCTCTGCTGGCCATTGCTATTGACAGGTGAGGCTGTTGGGCAGGGGTAAAGACAGATGCTGGGCCAGGCTGCCCCTTTCCTCACTGCAGCTCTAGTGGTTGGCATTGCTTCAGATGTGAATGGTCTATCATGGGGCACGAGGAGACCTGGTTTCCCCAGTTGTGGCTCATGTTCTCCCAAATGTGAGCAAGTGAGGCTCTTGAGCCCTCCAGCTCTGGGCCATGCCCCCAGATACCACATCCGCTTCTGATATAGGCATGTCACATGGCCATGAGTGGCCTCAAACACAAAAGCAAAAGCAGAAAGTTTAAACAGTTAACTGGGGCAGCTTCCAATCAAGATAGCATAAACCCTGTTTTTCTATAACTAATACCCAGACCAAGATATAGAATATTTTCATCACCCAGAAAACTTCCTGATGCCTCTTACCTGGCAATCCTACCACACACAACCCTGATTCAATTTCTGTCATCACAGTTTAGTTTTGCCTATTCTTTAACATCATGAAGATGGAGTCATGCCAGATGTACTCTTGTTTCTGGTGACTTTGTTGCACAACTGAGTGTAAAATGAGACAGCAGGGTTTGCTTGCAGAAAAGAAGGAAGAACCAAGCTTCCTTTCCTTTTTTGTTTGTGTCCATATGCTTATTTGTATACATTTGAATAAGCTGTTCTAGAAGTCCTTGCTCTGTTATAGGTTCATAAGGTAAAATTTCTAGTAGCATTTTATGATAAATCTGACACATGTCGTTTATGTGAACAGTTGGAGGCCAGCAATGCCTCTTTTTGAGAGAAGCAATTGGTGTCACATCCTTTTGGTCCACTGTTGTGAGCTGTGACTAGACTCATTTTGATCATGTGTTTTTTAATCATCTCTTTTCCCTTTTGTCTCCTTTCAACCCTTTTATTTTTCCCTAGTTCTCAGTGCTATTTAGGTTTGTTGTCCTTTTAATCAAAACAGTTGATTATTGTTTATTTTTTATAACATAAACATAAGAGACATCTTCCTTTTTTTAACAAAATTTCTGCAGGAAAAACAATTTTGTTATTGCAGCTCTGAGGTTCTCCAGCCTGAAACCAATGTTTATGAAATGGGCCCATCAAAGAACCACAATATTCCCCAGGCTTTCATTTAATGCAGTAATACAAAGTCAGAGTCCTAGGCCCCAGTCAGCCCTGCTGAATGGGAATTTCTCAGTTAGATTTCATGAATCTGCATTCTTATCCAATTTCCTGACTAATTCTGATGTTCATTGGAATGACAGTTATTACTGTCTTTATCCTCTTTGTCCCACTAAGATCAGTTTTATCTTTATAATTAAAATTTTTATGTAACATGATTTTCTAAAGAAGCAACCATCTTGTTGCAACACAAAGAGTAGTGGCGGGGGGGGAGGTTTACCCCAAACCAGCTCTGCTCCAGTCGGCTTCCCAGCTCCACCTTGGGCAGCAGCTCCACTATTCTCCCAGCCACTCAAGCAGGAAAAATTACCATCATTCTTTGCCTTTCTTCATGTCCCACACCCACCCAACCACCCAGCCTTTGTGTTCAGTCCTACACCAAATCTTGGCAACCATCCCTCCAACCTCATCTCTTAGCAAGCCACAGCTGAACCATCATAATGCTTCTCTAACATGTTTCTTTATCTCCCTCCTGCCTGTCCCCTGAAATTCATGCTTATCCCTATTAAGCATCAGAATATAATTATTGATGATGATTCTTAAAATATTTTATTGCTTACAAACTTCCAAAAGTTCTAGGTCCTAACAGGATACATGCTAAATTCTTAGTCTAGCATTCCAGAGCCTTTATAAGCTGTCGCCAGCTTGTCTTTGCAATCTCGTCCTGTGTATGGAAATCCATATCTGTATGTCTTTTCCAAAGAATGTTGCCTTTTAAGTGAATAACCATGTCTTCTATCTTTCTGTCTCTACAGTGCTGAGCACAGAACCTAACACCTGCATCTTAGTGTGTTCCCAAAATAGATTCTCAGACAAGGATTCATGTGCAGGTAGCACCTAGGAAGCACCTATAGGGAGATGGAAAATGAGGCAGGCAAGGAAAGGCAGTCAATATATATATTGAGTTATTGAACAAAGTTTCACTGTGGGCACCTGATGCTTATTTCAGCTAAGCAACTCAGTCATTGTAAATCACCTCACAATTCTCCTGGATGTGACAGGTGGAAGGGAGCTGGGGTATTATTTATACACCAATCCTCATAAGTCATTGGTGAGGGTTGCTCTGAAAATTCCATGCAGGTAGCCAATAAGACTAGAAGCAGAGAAAGCCTTTAGACAAAGGAATACAAGTGAAAGTAGATTGGTGTGCAGAGAAGTGATAAGAGTAAAGAGGCATGAGAGGGGCACCAATAGCATCTGCTATAACCTGATAAATCCACAACAGATTGCTGGTCCTGCTGTATATGCTCAACCTTTGTAATGGAAACAAACTAGTAGAAGATAAAGTCCTTGATCTCACGGAGATTTTCTTCCCACAAAATCTAGAATAATCATGTGACAGGCAAGAGTAATGTGGAGGAACATGTGATCATTATGTTAGTCATATAGTCTGGGAATGCTTCAGGAAGATGTTGTTATTCAGGTGCGCTATTCTGACCACCTCCTACTCACCCGATTCATGAAGGCAGGATTGTCCCAATCTAAATAATATAAGATGGTGGAACACATAATACCTGACCCAGGATAGATAAGAGCAACAGCAGCTAACTTGTCTCATATACTCACAGCCCAGGAAGGAGGGCACTGCACACCATGAACTCAGGAATAGAATGAACCAGAAGAGGCTGTGGGCAGTAGGCTTTCTGGTGACAAGAGGTTGAGGTGACCCTTGGTTCCCATGGGAGGATGTGATTGGCTTGTTTGAATAATTTTGTCAATTGGCGGAGATATGAAACCCATTGGGTTGGGGATTGGGGGTGCAGCTGGTTCAGTTGATAGAAGAACTAGCAGAACAGGAAGCCTTTTCTGCTGGATGGAATGGTGACTCTGGGAAGAATAGGAATCTCGTGGCTAAGACTTCAGAGCCCTGTAAGGCTCACAGATTTCAAGGCAGCACATGGAATTTCAGGCCCTACAATACAAGGAGCCTAATAAATAGCACCCCTCTTTTTCACTTGGGTTTTAAAGCAACTAAAAATAAGGCAAAAGAATAAGATGACCCTTGACTGGTGTGGCTCAGTGGATTGGCACCATCCTGCAAACCCAGGGGACAGTGGTTCGATTCCCAGTTGGGGTACATAACTAGGTTGCAAGCCAGATCTCTAGCCAGATCCCCAGCCGGAGGCAGGTGAAAGGCAACCATACATTGATGTTTCCCTACCTTTCTTCCTCCCTCCCTGCCCTTCTCTCTAAAAATAATGAATAAAATCTTAAAAAAAAAAAAAAAGAATAAGGTGGATGGCCAATCTCATTTTTGTTGTGACACTGATGTTGGATAATGAAGTTTTTATCTGTGGGCATTGGGACCACTGCATACTTGGCATGAAATAAACCTGTGAACCCTGAAACAGGCAGGGTGGGAGAGGCATGGGTCTCCCTGTGCATTTCAATTTACTCCTTGGTAAATATCCCGTGATAAATATGCCTATCCTACTATGTAGAAATATCAGAAGGGCTACTTACTGCCACTTCTGGATGCCATGTCCAGAAAAAGAATAAGATTCATGTGTAGAGGGCCTGAAAAAGATGTTATTTCAAGTCACACAGATTGTAGGAGGAAAGTATTAACCTCAAGAAACATATCCAAGCAGACAGATGGTAACAAAGACCTTGCAAGACCTTGTTTTATGGTATCAAGGTGACTTCAGCCACCTTCTCATCTGAGCTTCAGAAGGCCCAGGAGATGGATGTAAAAGCTTTGTATCAGGAGCCTGGGTGCTGGTCCCTGCACCAAGTGAGCTTGGTCAAATCATTTACTTCTCATTAGGTTCCTTAGATTCCACCCCAAGCCCACCCGATACTCTCCTGCTATGTACCACAGGATGATACCAGGGATGGGGGGAGGGAAAGAAAGTTCTAGTCCACTACCTTGAAAAAGGCCTCCACTTCTGAGGTTCACTGCTCTTTTTTCACCTCTAACCCATGAGATATTTGCAATGAAAAATTTTCAAAGTATTATGTTCTTGGGCAAAATGGCAAGATTGAAAACCAAGGTGGTATCAATTGAACTTATAAAAATAACAGACCACATGTACTTACCAAACACTTACCGCATGCCAAGTATTTTATAAACATTGTCGTATTTCATGTTCACAGCAGCCCTGCAAGGTAGGTGTCACTTTATCCCATGTAGCAGTTGAGTAAACTCAACTCAGTCTCAGGGACGCTGAGTGATTCATTCCAGGCCCTAAAGCCAGTCAGGAGAAAAGCTGGGATTCATTCCACCAGTTTGATCCAAGTTCTATGCTGTTTCCCTCTAAATCACTCCACTCCACTAAATGCCAAATGATGTTGCTCAAATAAGACAAATCTTGTTGAAGCTAGATGAGTAGGTAAGTGGGGACTCGTTGTGACACTTTGATTTTGTGTGCATTCAGGGTGAGTTAAAAACTAATAATGTCCTCAAGTACATATTATATTGATGGCTTCCTTCCTCCACCAGATATCTAGCTATCGTTCACCCCTTGAAACCACGGATGAATTACCAAAAGGCTTCCTTCCTGATCGCTTTGGTCTGGATGGTGTCCATTCTCATCGCCATCCCATCCGCCTACTTTGCAACAGAAACAGTCCTCTTTATCGTCAAAAAACAGGAAAAGATCTTCTGTGGCCAGATCTGGCCAGTGGACCAGCAGCTCTACTACAAGTCCTATTTCCTCTTCATCTTCGGCATCGAGTTTGTGGGCCCAGTGGTCACCATGACCCTGTGCTATGCCAGGATCTCACGGGAACTCTGGTTCAAGGAGGTCCCTGGTTTCCAGACGGAGCAGATCCGGAAGCGGCTGCGCTGTCGCCGGAAGACAGTTCTGGTGCTCATGGGCATCCTTACCGCCTACGTGCTGTGCTGGGCCCCCTTCTATGGCTTCACCATCGTGCGCGACTTTTTCCCCACTGTGTTCGTTAAAGAGAAGCACTACCTCACAGCATTCTACGTCGTCGAGTGCATTGCCATGAGCAACAGCATGATCAACACTGTGTGCTTTGTGACGGTCAAGAACAACACCATGAAGTACTTCAAGAAAATGATGCAGCTTCACTGGCGTCCCTCCCACCATGGAAGCAAGTCCAGCGCAGATCTTGACCTCAAAATCAGTGATATGCCGGCCACAGAAGAGGTGGACTGTGTCAAACTGAAGTGACCCTCTGGTGTTTCACCATTGAAAATCCAAAGCCAAGTAAGAGCAAAATTTACCAAAATCCAAGTTCACTGGCTGAATGCAGAAAGGCAACTGTGTTCATGCCTCACTGCCCTCAGGTTGCTGGATGACTTCAGTCATAACAGGTGACCATACACAAACCACAGCAGCTGATCTTGACTGATATCTGCTCAGAACCTGCTGAATTCACTACCACACCAACAAGACTAAAATAACAGCAACTGACATTGAACATCCGTGCACAAACCCACCAATGAGACTAGACAAGGGCAACAAGAACTGACATTTATTGATCACCTACTGTGTATAAAAATAAATTTAAATGATAAAACATAATAGCAGAAGCTATTGGAATCACCAAGCTATATCTAGATATATCGATGGTCAGAAAAAGACCACAAATGGTTATCCTGACTCTCCATCTTCCCTCTTTCTGTATCTCATAAGTACAGGAACGTCAAATGGCAATTGGACATGATGAACATGTAAAAATAAGTTTGTCAGCATATGGGGCATACGGCCTCATGGGAAGAGAGTTCATACCATTACATTGAGTTTTCCCACTCAGTTCACACTGCCTCCCTAAGACATTCTCTAGGATTCTGGCTGCCAGAAGAGAATTTTTCTCACAGCTGGGCCATTGGTTATCTGCAGTGGTGTCATAAAAGAAAGAACCAAAAAAATCTTATCCACTGATGCTGGAAAGCTCACCATTCTTTTGTGCAAAAACAGATAATCCTTAAATAAGGACCACATCCAGTTCCTGGTACCTCAGTGTAAAGTATTTCGGGGCTCTAGTGCCTGGGAGGAAGGGGACAGGGAAAGGGGTGGAATTTGCCACTGGTAATGAACATAGTCTGTGTGGCTGTTTTGCTAAAGCCTGAACCATTTTTCTAGAACAAATCCAGTTTCACAAAATGAGCTCTACTTGGAAAGTGCTTTTCAACTCTATGAGTAGTTAGAATGGATAAGTGATATTGAATGGCGTGTCTGGAAAAGGGAAACCCTATTCACTGTGGATCATTATGGAGAAATACTCCCATTTTTCATTCCTTGTTTAGAACGGAATACCCTGAACTCTTCATAATGCAGAACATGGGAGCAATAAAGGAATTCCTGTCCTGGGTTTATAATCTGGAAGATTCAACTTCAGAGTCACAGTGGCCCCAAGCTTTAGCATCCCCATGTTCCTAGAAGTGTTGAAAACCTTCCCTGCATGCAAGGATTATGCAAGGCTGCATAATCTGTTGTATTATTATACGTACGTGGTGAATGTGTGTTTGTTCTAATTTCTTCCTGATTCATTTTGAAGCCAAGACTGACTATACAAATGGCACCTGGTTTGGAATTGGCCCATTCACATTTGGAAAACTTATTTTTTTCTATAGAGAAAGGTTGATTTAGTTGTTTAAGTATGTGTTTTTTTTTAATTATTTTTGTTTATTTACTGAACAGTGAAGCTTCAATCATCATTTTCTTTTATCACCATGCAGCACACCTTCAAGTCCAATCACTGTACTTTTAGAAAATGGAACCTCATTTGAATTTTAGCCAAAACCAAATGGTTTGTAAATTCTGATTTCACAAGATTACACACTGCATTTTAAAACCAAGCAAATCACTATTTGGGGTCATCTGTGTTTTAAAAGATGTAACAGTAATGATATTTGTATTTATTACCCCCTTCCCAACTCTTCTAATATGAAGATTCTTTAAGAGGAGACTGTGTACCATTGTATCTGGCAACAGAATTCATCCCCTTTTTCCTTTTTATCCTAAAGTGTACCATCGTCTCTTCATTTAAATGTAACTGAAATAATTTTTGTAAACATCAGTGTGTATTTGTGATTTTTTCCAGTGAATAAAAGTGCTATGCTATTATCAAATAAAATGTGGAAACAGTGTTTGAGCATGTCACTCACTAATCTTTAATGTGTCAGTATACTTAGATATAAATGAAGTAATAGCCATCTAAATAGTTCAACACTGAAACAGAAGAGGAACTTGACATTTTTAGAACAGTGGCAACTCAAACCAGCACTAGCTTCATCTTAGTTATATCCTTCAAGCTTACAGCCCAGGAGTGTATTCATGAATGCAAATAAGCAGAGAAACACTACTCCATACACATATTACCCCTTCATTTAAAAATTATCTTGTGTGTTTAATGAAAACTACCTTTTGTATGGAAACTGTTTGTTTACCTAACTGGTATTAAGGTAGTAAATTAATTGCATTTGTGTTGAAACTTCCCTTCTCAAGACTAATTAATGGTAAGCTTAAGACACTTCTTTTAATATGTGAAGATATATAAACATTTACCTATACTATTATATATTGAAATTTTAATCTCATTTGGCAAAATGGATCCATCAGTAAAAAGAAAAGAAAAGGCTCTAGCTGGTGTTGATTTAGTGGATTGAGCACCAGCTTGTGAACTGAAAATTCACCAGTTCAATTCCCAGCTGGGGCACATGCCTGGGTTGTGAACTAGGTCCACAGTTTGGGAGGAGTGTGAGGCAAACAATTGATGTATTTCTCACATATGGATGTTTTTCTCCCTCTCTTTCTTTTTCCCTTTCTCTGTTCCTTCCCATAACTCTAAAAATAAATAAAATCTTAAAAAAAAAAAAAAAAAGAAGAATAAAGATGCCTTTGTGATGAAGGTATTAGAGGTTTTTCTTTCAGCATCCAACATAAAAAATAAGTTGATTTTCAAACTGACAAAATCAAAAGATAACTTTAAGCCCTCAGGCATACAAACCAACTGTAGACTTATGTATGAGGGAAAATGCCACATGTGGGAGGTGATTAGAAAACTTAAAGTGAGTTCTATTTCTAGGGGGAAATGATGACTTTAAAACTAATCTCTTCAATTTAACCATTATCTTTCCCTTGGACTCAAGAACACACAGGCAGGCATGAACACCACTGGGACACTAGAAAACAGAAGGGCATATAACTGAACTCCACCTCCCAATGAGACAAAGGCTCATGAAGCTTTGATCCAAGGGAGAAAAGTCAAGAAGCTATGTACATCCAAGTGCAGTGTCAGTCAACATTGCACATATAATGATGAAGGGGCCGCAGAAGACTAGGGACTGAGTTGGGGAGAAAAAAGGAAGAGAAGCTGTCACATTGGAACAAATGATAAAAATGAAAATTTTCACACAGGATCTAGATCCATAACTTCTAGACAAGCACTCGAAACAATAAGCCAGTATGCCTTCAACATGAACAGTACTAGAGGAAAATGCATTTGATATAGCATATATAGTAGTCTTGATATTGACAGGTTTGATATCTGTGACTTTCTTCATAAGTAATCACAAAGATGTGTGATGTAATCATTTGTTATTTTGAGAGGCAGAAGTTTCCATCTTGCATATCAATGACTAGACCTTGCCAATCACATGGCAGCCCTATTTCAATAGGGTTTTCTTGTTCTTTACTCAATGTTGTATATCCAGTTGCTTTAATGAAATAATAAAAGACCAAATTTCTGGGGGAGGAAGAGGTAAGGAAGGGGAGCAGTTTGGACAAGAACCGAGTATAAAGGAACTATGGACATGGACAACAGGTGGGATTGACTTTGGGGGGAATGGGTGGGTGCGGAGGGGGACAGAGGGGAGCAAAAAGGGGATGGATGTAATACAACAACAATAAAATTATTTTTAAAAAGACCAAGTTTCTTAGTAAAATTTTTAAAAATTGACCCTTAAAAGAAAGCTATTGGTTTCTGGTAATGAAAGTTGGTGTTAGGGATGAAAGTGAAGAAAGAAATGAAGATATTAGTAAGTGACTAGTTAAGAGTCCTCTAAGAAAATGAGAGTTCTTAACCAAAGAATAGAAGTTTGGATAAATGTAAAGAATATAATGACATCCTTGTGTATTTCAACTTATGGCATGAATGAATGGACTATAAACTTTATACAGAAACAAGAAGAGATTCATTACATTTTCAGCAAATGCTCCAATCTGTGGAACATTGGAAGATCAGATATGCCATTGTGTCAGAAATACAATTGAGGATACCCAAAAGTCACGAATGGGTCTTTCATAAATGTCAAGGATTTATCTTTTTTATGTTTTAGTGAGACTTTTGAAACCTCCTCTAGAGGGTGCCTTGTGGGAAAATGGAGAAATATAGGCCAGACAGCATTGTGATTAGGTATATTAATTCATGGCTGATTGAAAGAATAGTTATTAAAATATGTGCAAGTTAAAGATTTTTAACCTTTACTTGACTAAACCTAGAGAGGGCAAGATTATTATAGACCTGGACCCCTGAAGGGGATTGGAGTGGATAGCAAACACTTGGATTTGCTCATCATTTGAGTTGTTTGAACTATATCAGCTAATAGGAACATTCACAAAACGCTGCAAGTGTGGTTTGCCTTATTCACCCAGATAGTGTGTCTGACATCATACAGTTGTATTTTGTTTTAGCAAATGGTCATTGTAGCATTTAAAGGCTGCTGTAAATGAACTCTGGGGATTAGTTGTCCTCCTCTCCTTCTCCTCATTATCTCACCATTTAACCATCTGCCGAGATGTGGGAATGTCAAAGGGAAGAAGTAGAAAACTGGGAGATCCACAACTGTTTTCACAACAACATTTGTTTTATAATTAAGCCATTGCTTTCCAGATCTCTGAGCATCATTCCATGAAGGGGCAACCCCAGCTTAAGCTCTTATTATAACATCTTAAAATTCTTATTCTTTAATATAATTCTTTATATGATTTTTATTATAGCATCATAAAAACACATTATGCTGATGTTTCTCTGATTACTCCATCTGAGCCTGATTTCTTTGATCTAAGCACTATTTCAGCTAAAAAAAACATAATTTAGCTCTGGCTGGTGGCACAGTGGATAAGGTGCCAGCCTGTGAACACAAAGGTTGCTGGTTCAATTCCCAGCCAAGGCAACATAACCAGGTTGCAAGCCAGGTCTCCAGTCGGGTCCGTAGCTGGAGGCAGGTGAAAGGCAACCATACATTGATATTTCTCTCCCTCTCTACCTCTCTCCCTTCCTCTCTATCTGAAAAATAATAAATAAAATATTTTTTTAATAAATAAAAACTTTTTAAAAAACATCATTTAATGTTGGGTTACAAACACACTGAAGTGACTCTGAGTGAGTCTCCTCCTCCCCAGTGTTGTAGGCTGAATAATGACCCCCCAGATCCATTACTTGACTGAACCTAATTTCCAGAACCTGTCAGTATGTCCAAAAGAAGTTTGCCTGTGTGATTAATTTAAGTATCTTGAGGGGAAGAGATAATCTTGCATAACCTGGGGCAAACCCAAAGTCATCATTAGGATTTTTATACAAATGCAAGAGGAGTCCCTGGCTGGTGGCACAGTGGATAAGGCACCAGCTTGCAAACCCCAAAGGTTGCTGGTTCAATTCCTAGCCAGGGCACACAGCCAGGTTGTGAACCAGGTTGCTGGCCAGGCCCATAGCTGGAGGCAGGTGAAACTGTACATTGATGTCTCTCTCCCTCTCTGCCTGTCTCCCTCCCACCCCCCCTCTCTAAAAATAATAAATAAAATCTTTTTAAAAAATGCAAGAGGGAAATATTTATCTCAAAATTCGAACCAAGGCACTCTTTTGAAGAAATTACTTACTCTACCCAAGAACAATAATTATTATAAAGCTATAGTAATTAAAAGAGGGGGATATTCAGGGATGGGATAAATAAATAGGCCAATGAAACAGAATATACTGCAAAGCCTCAGATATAGTAGACACATGCATGTATGGAAATTGGCAAAATCAAATTTCCTCCAAAATGTGGAAATTAAGGCTCAAGAGCTAATTTCATCTCACTTATAGAGAAATAAAATGAGACTTTTGCATACTTGACTTTCTTTCTTTGCACTCTTGTGCTCTTAGTCTGTTGTCTGACTCCAGTCTCACATCCGATGCTGGGCTCCTTACCCCATTGGGACTGAAACCTACGGGAAACTGAAGAATTCTGAGTGAAGATATTACTTTGCCCCCAATGTACCTCCACTGTCCAAAGTCCTCTGCCTCCCCCCTCACCAGAAGAATTTCTCCCAGGTTTCATCACCAGCAAACACCAGTAAAAATAATCTGTAATTTGGACCCATGTGACTCAACTCTGCTATTGGCCTTAATCCCTGGGTCCTGTCCCCTGTGTCTCCTTCCCTCCCAACCTTCATCCCTATGGCCTCAGAAAAACAATCCCGCCTAAATAAGTCTCCTTGGTGCCTTTAGTCTTCCTCCATTTGCCAACCAAGGGGCTAGTAGAAATGAGTTCAGCCTGACTGGTTCAAGAAAAGACATTTATGAAGGGGCTATTTATGGAGATGTGGGTGGGACTAAGGAAACCAACAAAAGGTACTTGGGCTTCCAGACACCAGCAGCAGAAGGCAGCTTTACCTTCCCTAGGGCAGCAGAGCAAGAGAAGGGAATGGTGATACAGCAGAGATCTGGGGCCACTGTGGAGGGAATGCTCCTGGACAGATGGAGTCACTGTCAAAGCAGGGGCAGGGGTAGATATCCTGATCTCTCTGTCCTGCTGCCCTCCAGCCTCAGGTGCCTTCCATTGGTCAAACCCAACCAGAATCCAACCGGGATGTAAACCCCAAAAATGCCATCCATAGGGTCCATCACAGGGCAGAGAATAAATCCAAGGTGAGCAAACAAGACAAACAGCCCATACCTTTCATGTCACATTCTTCATGTATCCTGCAATCATGATAACTCCAGCTCTGTCACACCCACATTGAACTCTCCTGACCTCTGGACAAAAGGGTTGGTTTCTCTTAAGTTCTTCAAAACGTGTCCACCTGGCAGTAGCCATGGTATCATGGCTCCCCCAGTGCTATTCCAACCACCCAGCTACTCTGACTTTCTCCCACTACGAGGGGTGGCGAAACTGTGGTACATCTCTGATGTCAAGAATTACAGTGAACTTATAGAGAAAGGACGGAGGGCACACTTCTCACCAGGGAGCTTCAGTGGAGGTGCAGGCAGGAGGGGCAAAGACAAAATGGAGAGACTGCAGGACTAAAAAGCCCAAGTCAAGACCCTGTGGAGGGAGATGATTCCTCCTGTCTTTCCACTGGGGGCCAAGAAAGAACAGCCCTGATAAGAGCTATAGCCAAGGCCATGTAACTATGCCCATTCCAAGTTCACAGCCTTCATTTTGTTTAGATCTGGGAGAGATTCCTACCCTTACATGGACACAGAATTATCCTGTTCTGACTTAGTTTCTGTTCCCCTACCTGCTTCTTGTATTCTTAGTTCCATTTTCTTTTTGAATTTAATTTTATTGTTGTTTTATTACATTCACTCTTTTTCCTTTCCTCTGTCCATTTCTGTACCCACCCATTCCCCGCTAAAGTCAATCCCACTTGTTGTCCATGTCCATGGTTCTTCCATACTAGTTCCTTGACTAAACTGCTCCCCTTCTTTGCCTCCTCCTCTCCCCTCCCACTTCCCCCTCCCATTTTCTTTTTTATTTCTAGGTTTATTTATATCATCCCATCACTTTCTGTTGTCACTTAGTCCCATGTCATGTTCTTTGCCAACTTATGTTGACTTTTAATATGGTTTCCATAACAACTCTTGTAAAAATCACAGGCTGGCTGCATTATTTAGCGTTGGCATATCCCACCTTGGAACAACATCCTGGTAAAACAGAAGGTGTGGGTTTCTATTTTATGAGATTGGGGAACCAATGCATTCACCACCAGAAGGCAGGTACAGACATTAGCTCATTTAACCCATTAGCTACCCTCTGAAAAATGAACCACAACTAGTCCCATTTTATAGATGAGAAACTAAGGGTCACACCCTGGCTGGTGGCACAGTCGATAAGGCGCTGGCCTGTGAACCCAAAGGTCACTGGTTCGATTCCCAGCCAGGGCACATAACCAGGTTGCAAGCCAGGTCTCCAGCCAGGTCTGTAGCTGGAGGCAGGTGAAAGGCAACCATACATGGATGTCTTTCTCCCTCTCTGCCTCCCTCCATTCTCTTTTCTCTAAAAATAATAAAAATAAAGTCTTAAAAAAAAAAAGAAAAAGAAACTAAGGCTCAGAGAGTAATTTTCCCCAATTCATGCTGCTGTTGAGGCTCAGAAGTGGGACAGAAACCCAGAATTGTCTGGGTCTACAACATAAGCGTCTTCCATATAAATCACTTTAAAGATCCCCAATTGATGACACAACCATGGGAGATTATGACACCAACCTCCAAGAAGCTCTTGGCATCCACCCTTCTTTCTCCACGAGAGGTCTGGGATCTTCTCTAAATGATAATTCTGCTTCTGGGCCATGGCTGGGTGAAGCTGATGCTCCCCTGATTAATTAATTAATTAAGGCAGAACCAGTAAGAGAGTGGGGGAAGCAGGATATGAAAGGGGAAGAAGACAAGTAGGGGGTATTTCAGGTGAGGCCCCAGTGATCCCATGGGGAGCTCTGAGGCATGTATTATACCTCATACTTTGTCCATCCTGGGGAGTCAAGCCTCTGTACTCCCATGCCTGTCCTTGCCTCCCCAAGGAGGAGCTTGGGGAAATGACAAGGAACTCCCAGGCCCTGCTAACTCTTTGGAGGGCAAAGTAGCTCCACTGTCCAAGACAATCTTCCGGAGAGTTTGCAGCAGCTGGACGTGCACATGAAGAGCTGGGCAGAGGGAGGGACCTCTGGGATCTGGGCAGCACACACTCTACAATACACACCAGCTCCTCTCTGAAACCAAGAGCCAGCAGTGTACTACCTCAGATATCTTGACTTTCTTAATGCTATCTCTGTCTCCCAGGCAGCTGGGAGGATGCACTTTTTATTTTTTTTTTGCTTTCAAGCCCTGGCACAAGCTTTGTCCACCCCCTCTCAGTTAGCTGTCTCTTTGTCCTGCCAAATGGCCATGATCCCAGAATTAGGGACAAAAGCAGCAGTTAACAGGTACACTTTTCCCTCCTGTTTCAGTCATTTTTCTGGCTTCCCTGCAGATGCTGTATAGCTCTACCCCTCCTCTTTGCCTCATGTTTCAGAACAAGACTGAATGAATGAACAGCCAGTGCAGTCAGGAGCTGCCTTCCAGTGAGTGACCTGAGCCCCAAGGCAGCTCAGGCAGGTTCTTTTGAAGTGCAATTTCAAAAAGTCTGCCATTGCGGCTTTTGTTCCCTTTTGCCTGCCTGCTGAATTCCAGAAACAGAGGGAAAAGCTTTTGTTCTCTCCAGGGAGTGAGGAGGCCTGGGGACAGGGTCATTCCAAGAGAGATTAACCAAGACAGAAAAGAGACAGGGCCTCCAACTGCTCCTCATCCACCCCCTGTCCTTGTTAGTATAGGGGTCATTTCTACACTACAAAAACAAAAAATTATGGCAGTTAGCACTTACCAAGCCATTTCCCGGGAGATCTAGGGCAGTTCGGAGTCTCTCATCCATCCCTCAGTACACATGCACACAGAGCCCTGGCTAGGTTGAGTTGACAAGTAACCAAGTGCTCCTGTCTCAGTTGCACTCTGAAGCTAAATCCATGCATAATGTTTGAATGGCCCATGGAACCCAGGCTCTTTCATTTTCTAAATAAAGAAATCAGTCCAGAGAAGCAAACTGTCTGTACAAAGTCACTGAACCTGTTGGTGGAAGACCATGGTCTAGAACCGAGATCTTCTGGTCCCCAGTCTAAGGTCCTCACAGTGGGTTACCAACACTCTACCCTTCCACAAGGGTTAGTCATGGAGAATCAACAGCAGGACCCAGCAGGGTGAGAAGATAGGTAGGAGAAGAAACTTTGAAAACCTGACAGATGAGTCTCTTGGTCTTTCTCAGGCCAGAGCCCTTCTCAGGTAGGGCTGCCAGATTTACAAATTAAAAACAGGATGCCGGGGGAAGGCAGAGGCAAGGAAGGGGAGCAGTTTAGACAAGAACCTAGTATAAAGGAACCATGGACATGGACAACAGATGGGATTTACTTTGGGGGGAATGGGTGGGTGGGGAGGGGGACAGAGGGGAGCAAAAAGGGGATGGATGTAATATAACAATAAAATTAAAAAAAAAAAAAAAACAGGATGCCCAGTGAAACTTAAGACAATGAACAATGTTTTGGAACATTGGCAACTCCATCTGGCAACCCCATCCCTAAGGCTTGGACAGGGAGCAAGCACACCATACTTCCAAGGACCCTTCCTCATTGTTCTGAGGGCATTCAGGTTCTCACTGCTCTGACCCCAGCAAATTGGGCCTAGACTCAGTTTTGGTCTGAAGTCAACAGAGCACTAGAGAGCAACTGAGAAAGTCAGAGAGCTATCAGTCAGGAAAGACAGATTCCAAATCATTGAGCCCACACTCTCCCTCTGTGCTATCTGAATTCCTCAGAGTGAGAAATAGACTTGTCATGCTGAAAGATCTACCCACCAGGGATACCACTCTAAGAAAGATTCCAAGATTATCCTAAAAGTAGGTAGATGCTCCACACATATTTCCTGAATAAATGAATGAACAAGCCAGGCCAGAGTTGGGTGTCAAGAAACCTGGCCTCTAAGAGATAGTGTCCCCATCTTGAACTGATACCCCTTCTGCTCTCCCATCTTTCAGGGCTCAGTGGAATCCTTTCCTGCTCCAAGAGCAATGCTCTTGGGTATCAGAGATCTCATTCACTCACTTAGGACCCCCAGGACCTACCTCAATGCTAGGCACAAAGTGAGAAGCCAATTAAAAGTTAAGTGAATAACAAAACACACACACACACACACACACACACACACACACACACACAAAGTTAAGTGAATGAGGATTAATGAATGAATGGCAAATCTGACCACAAAGACTTCAGGAATCCAAGAAATTATCTCCTCTGTTGAATTTGAAGCACACGATGGTAGGAGCCATGATCACCAATCCCCAATTCCATTCATTCATTCAATATTAGATATGCTGAGATGGTTGAAGTCCAAGTAGGTTTTTTTATTAATTTTCTTCCAAATTTCTTGGTCCTTACTCCTAGAAAACATCTCAGGCTAATCAGCCTCTTCAGATAATAACAACAGCCCTGGTCAGGTGGCTCCGTTGGTTGAAGTATCATCCCATACACCAAAAGGGTTGTGGGTTTGATTCCTGATTAGAGTGTGTATAGAAGGAAACCGATTGACGTTGCTCTATCTATCTCTCTGTTCTCTATATCTATTTCTTTTCCCCTCTCCCTAACGTCAATAAACACATCCTTGGGTCAGGATTAAAATAATAATAATAATAATAAACAAATAAATAAGAACATTTGAGCTTATTCTCACTTTGAGCTTGACTCAATGTTTAGACATTGAAAAGCCAAATCCAGTCTAGTCCAAGTCGAAATTCCAATCTCATGCAAGTCTAAGAATCAATTCTCTTTTCAGCTCCTACTTAAAGTGTAGCTTGAGGTCTTGCTATGAGGAAAGTGACTATAAGCTGTTTTGCCCTTCCTTCAGGTCTTTCTTCCCATGGGACAAAGCAGAAGAAGGAGGGATTAGAAAAAACAGGGAAGCAACAATGTACTTAGCTAGTACTGTTTGTGGTTCTCCCTTGGCTGTCTCTACATGTCTCTTCTGCCCTTGACAGGCTCTCAGCCTTGTTCTCTGTGAGGTGCATTGGCAGGTCCCTAGGTGGTGTCCCTACACAAGCCTCCATACTATTTAGTTCTTACTTTCTGATTCTTGCCTCAACAGCTCATCTCAGTCCGTCTCTCTGCATGAGTTCTCACCTTCTGGGCAAGCTCCCATCAAAATTGCTTTAACTTTGTGTTCACTCTCCCGGCCTCTCAAATGCTGGGAGTTCCATCTGCCAGTTGATGCCTATGCTCTTCACCCTGACATCATAGTCAGTGCCAACCAACATTCCACCTTTGGCATGACCAAGTAAGATGTGGGTTTCAGTCCATTTCATTTCAGTCTCCGGGGTCCAGGCTCTTCTGACAATTCTCACCTCTTTCTTTCCCTGTGGCTACACCAAGATAAGACTACAGGATTTTGCATCTCAAAAGGCCACCAGCCAGGAAGTAAGAGGCCAGGTGGTGGGAGTGTGGAAGAACCATGGACAGGAAAGAGGAAGTACCACAGCTGCCCCCACTAGACTGAGCTCTCCTTTCCCAAAGACTCCAAAAATCAGTTCAAATAGTTTTCCCATAAAGACTGGATATAGGAGAAGGGATTGATGGCCATGAAGTTGTTATAATATTTTCTAGTAATTCTGGCATAGAAATGTATAACATTTATCTTTGGAATGAGCATAAACACATCTTGCATGGTCCATTCTAATGCCTCTCTTTGGGAATTGAGGGTAACTTTCAAGTACTACCCTCATCTATAGGGCTTCACCAAATTTGATGACATCAGGGAAAACCCCTTTAAGCTCCTGTTAAAGTCCATTCATTCACTTACCTATTTACTTATTCAATGCATTGTTAGAGAGTCCATTATTGAGTTGTTGTATGTATGATCATCTGTTTTTGTCCATTTTTGGGCCACAGAGTCATTTATCAACCAATCCATCCCTTTCCTTCTCACGCAATGACCCCCAAGCACGCCTTAGGCTTCCATGGACCTGTCTGTGCTTCTGTTTCTGGCCCCTCTACAATAGTATGTTCCATCAGTCCAGCTCGCTCTCCTTGTGGCTATATCACACCCTTAATGACTCCAATCTTTCTCTTTAAAAAAAATTTTTTTTTAATTTATTATTTTTAGATAGAGGGGTATGGAGAGAGGCAGAGAGAGAGAAAGAGACATCAATGTATGGTTCCCTTTCACCTGCCTCCAGCTACAGAGCTGGCTGGAGACCTGGTTACGTGCCCTGGCTGAGGAATCAAACCAGTGACCTTTGGGTTCACAGGCCTGCGCCTTATCCACTGTGCCACCAGCCAGGGCTATTGACTTCAATCTTTTAATAAGCCTTGATATCTAGCAGAGCAACACCTCACCACTGCCTTGTTCTTCTTTCAAGAGTGTCTTGGCTTTTCTTGGCTCTTTACTCTTCCATATAAATTTTTAAAGATTTATTGATTTATTTTTAGAGAGAGGGGAAGTGAAGGAGAAAGAGAGGAAAAAAAACATCAATGTGTGGTTGCCTCCTGAACACCCCCAACTGGGGACTTGACCCACAACTCAGGCATATGACCTGACTGGGAATCGAACTGGCAACCCTTTGGTTTATAAACCAGCACTTAATCCACTGAAACACAACAACCAGGGCTCTTCCATATAAGTTGTCAAATCAGCTTGTTGGATTCCAGGATGACTTTATTGGAATTTTTTTCAGAATTACTTTGTTTTCATAGCTCAATTCTGGGGGGGAAATTTGACCTCTTGATGACATTGCATTTTCCTAGTCACAAATATGGCATTTCACTTTATTTATGTAGATATTCATTAATAGCTTTCAATAAATGTTACCATTTTTTTCCAATGTCTTGCTTTGACAAGTGAAAATCCTGAGTTTACTTGAAAAGCTTCCTTATGTTAATTTCCAAAGTACCCATATAGTTAACACTGATTCTCATTAGTAATTGGTTGTTGCTTTAGGACTTCAAGAAGAGCTCTTCAGTCTAAGTTCTCATCAGTGAGGAGCAGAGGCTGAAAGAAACATCATTCCCAAGAGGTTTTTAATTAGTTAATTTTCTCATTCACTTCTTCAAGGGGAAAAGAAAATGCTCACTGCTTAGTCAGTGCTCCAGAATTTAAACAGGTTTTCAAAAGTTATACTCTCTTTCACTTGTCCAACAGACACTTAAACTTCATGTGATTGGCCCCGTGCTTGAGGCCACCAGGGAGCAGGTGGGAAATATAGTGTATTGCAGTTGGTCCTTGTTCTTCTAGAATTCACAATGTCCCTATGGAGACAAGTCATTACTGAGTCATTCTAAATTCCATAGTCATTCTAAATTCCGTAGGCCAGAGCTTCTAGCATCCCAACTACTGATAATCAGTTTTTTCTTCCCATTTGGCCTAATGCAACATGATGACAATCTCTGAAAACATGGTTTCTCTTTATCCCCATAGTATACTTGCAAAAAAATGTTGCCATCTGCATCCCTTTTTCATGAAATTAATGGTTCCCCTTCTTCATCCTCTCCTTCATTGAAAAGGAGTCTTCTGCTCCTTTCCAATTCACCAATTTATTTATTTTTCCTTAACATGTGTGAGTTTCTTGTTTTATGTTAGGTAGTATTTCTATCCTAAGCCTTTATTTCTAATAATTAGATTATTCCTAAGTATTTTATTTTTAAATGCTGTCATAAACAGAATTGTTTTCTTTATTTTCTTTTTGAATTGTTCATTGGGGAAACCAATGAACAATTTTTAAAGTATTTTTATAGTATATTGTTTTCCCATTTTTTAAATGATTTTATTTATTTTTAAAGAGAGGGCGGAAGGAGAAAGAGAAGGAGAGAAACATCAATGTATGTGAGAGAAACATCATCTATTGCCTTCCACAGACCCCAAATGAGGACCTGGCCTGCAACTCAGGCATGTGCTCTGACCAGGAACCTAAGTGACCCTTTGATCTGCAGACCGGTGCTCAATCCAGGGCTGTTTTTCCAAATTTTTATTTTAAATAAGGCAGAGGAAAGTTGGTAGATGATCCACTTACATTTCCTTATTGGTAAAATAACAACAGAAACTTTCAAAATGTTCTGTTTATTTATTCCAAAAAATGTTTGCTTTTTTTCAAGCCGAAACATTGTTTTCATTTTGATAGTATAAATTGGGGTCATTTACTAATGTTTTATTTATTATTTATTTATTATAAAATTTGTATTATGAACATTTTAAAACATACAGAAAATTAGGGGGAAATGGTGCAACGATCTGCCACCTACTCATTACCTAGACTTAATCATTCTTAACATTTTGCCAGACTTGCTTCATGTAACTTCCCTCCAACTTATAATAAATTAAAGAAAATGACATTTTATCTCATATACTTTCACATGCATCTCTAAGAGTAAGGGTTTTCTTCTGTAGTCATTATACAATGCTTATGCCTAACTGAATAAGCAGTCATTCCTTTATTTCACCCATCACCAAATCCGTATTTAGATTTCTCCAACTTTTGTAGTTGGTCCATCTGAGTCAAAATCCATACAAGGACCACACATTGAATGCTTTTGGTTATTAGGTCCTGGAACTGCCTTAATCCAAAGGCAGCTGGACAGCTATAAGTTCAGGAATGTATCTGGACAAGGCTGTGTTAGCTGGGGAGGTGGAGTGGAGCGACACAAAAAGCTGTGTTCATGGCTGAGAGCGCAGGGACCTGTAATAATACTGCATGTCATAAACTCTGAGACTGATGAGGTGTTCCTGGCCCTAGCGCAGAACTATGTATGTCTGGGGATTCTCACTCAATCAGAGGTTGTCACTTGACCCTGTGGCTATGGGAGAAAATTTAATGTAAAGTTTACAACCTCTTTGTGGCTCAATTAATATTTCTAATCTTCTTGTAGTGAATTCTGACATGCCAACTTCCCTCCCCACCCATGAGGTAAGTGAACCTTGTTCCCCATGAGGTAAGCTACCCATCCATGTTTGCTTCTTGGCTTTCTGCCAATCTGAACCCGCTAATGTCATTTGTTGATTTTATTGATTGTCACTTGTCTTTCCAGAAGACACTCCCAAATTTGTAACATTTGTCTTGTTTAAGAAAAAAAAATATAGCCCTGGCTGGTAGCACAGTGGTTAAGGCGCCGGCCTGCAAACCCAAAGGTCACAGGTTCAATTCCCCAGCCAGGGCACATAACCAGGTTGCAAACCAGGTCTCCAGTCCAGTCTGTGGCTGGAGGCAGGTGAAACGCAACCATACATTGATGTCTCTCTCACTCTCTGCCTCTCTCCCTTCCCCTCCTTCTAAAAAAAATAATGAAATAAAAAAGTGTTTAAAGAAAAGAAAAAAAAATAAACAAAAACAAAACCTGTGCAGTTTATCTTTATGTTAGAACCTCTTTCATAAACTTTGCCACCAGACGACCAGAGAACTCTTACACAATCAAATGATTTTCCTGCTCATCATTTTCAAAATGCCCTTATGTAATGAGCTTCATGAGTGAAGCGTTTCTGGTTTTCAGCTTTCTGCTGCAACCAAGAGCCCCTGAAACAATGATGGACACATTCTGTTATGGGGTGCTCGATATCCTCACCCCAAAATCCTGTCTATTCTCCTCTCAAATCAAAGCAGATCATTCTTGGAGGCTACAAGGGTTTATTTGTTTGTTTTTTGTTTGTTTTTTTTTTAGTTTTACTTTTCATCAAATACTGGTTTTATTCAAAAAGTCATTAGTATTGAGACTATGATCTTATGAAGTTCATCTTTCCTTTCATAGCTCATTTACAATAGCTCTTGGGTTTTATATCCGACAGTCTAACAAGCACTGAAAACTGGAATGCATTAGGAATATCTATCTGTACTTCAATCAAACTACTGCAAATTTCCCCCCTGTGTAATTTGCTTTAATATTTTCCAAATCTTCAGAAATATCTTCCACATATTTTCTGAGCAAGGACTACATTTTAACTTTGCTACCATATTTTTCCATATATTCTTTCAATTATACTTATTCCAATAAGATAAGACAATTTTTGTATTGTTGTATTACATTTGTCCCATTTTCCCCCATTGCTCTCCCTTGCCCCACCCAACCCATCCTCTGTTCCCACAACAGTCAATCCCCACATGTTGTCCATGTCCATGGATCATTTATAGTAGTTTTTTGACTAAACTCTTCCCTTTCTTTACCCCTTTATTCCCCTCCCCTCTCCCCTCTGATCCCTGTCAGTCCATGCCTTTGGTTCTATTTTGCTCATTTGTTTGTTTTGTTCATTAGTCTCCTGTTTTAGGTAAGATCATATGGTATTTGCCTTTTGCTGACTGGCTTATCTCACTAAGCATAATATTCTCCAGTTCCATCCATGCTGTCACAAAAGATAAGATTTCCTTCTTCAATAAGACAATTTTTAATCTTCATCCAAGGATATATTTATTGATTTGAGAGAGAGAGGAAGTAAGAGAGACAGAAACATTGATGTGAGAAAGAAATGTCAATTGGTTGCCTTCTTCCTGTATGCACCCCGACTGAGGATTGAACCTGCAATTTAGGTATGTGTCCTGACTGGGGATCAAACCTGCAACTTCTTGGTGTATGAAATGAAACTCCAACCAACTGAGCCACACAGCCAGTGCAGATGAGACAATATTTTACACAATGGCATACAGTGTTCTATCTTTTACCTTTAAATAAGAAATATGAAAAGAGGCTTTCCAAGTATTTACCATTGAATTTAATCAAATTGTGTCAAGTGGATCAAGTTTCCCATGACCTCAAAACAAAACAATGAAAAGTACAGAATTTTGGATTAGGGCCCACTTACTTCAGTATGACTCCATCATGAGTATATCTACAACAGTCCTATTTCCAAGTAAATTTATCTCCTAGGTTCCTGGAATTTGATTGTCATGTATCTTTGGGGGAACATAGTTCAATTTATCAGAGCTCTAAATATTTGCTGGAGGAATGACTACAGATCCTCCCAGCACCAGCATCCTGTGTGTCTACACATGACATGGAAAATGTGAAATGCTATCAAAGCAAGAAGCTACACACCTAAGAGCATAGTGATTAACCCCTGTGACCATTGATGTGAACAATGTTGACTAGAAACATCATCCTGACCCCTGGCTCTGCCTTCAGATTTGCCTTCACTTGGACCCAAATAGACTAGGTTCTGGCTACTATTAAATCAAAATGTGTAGCCCCGGCCGGTGTGGCTCAATAAATTGAGCACCAGCCTGTGAATGGAAAGGTGCTGATGTGATTCTCAGTTGGGGCACATGCCTGGGTTTAGGGCCAGGTGCCCGGTTAGGGGCATGCGAGAGGCAACCAATCCACTCATCTCATACACATTATTGTTTCTCGTCCTCTCTTTCTCCTTCCCTTCTCTGTAAATAGTAAATAAATAAAATCTTTTTTAAAAAAATCAAAATGTGTAATTGCTCAGTTTGAAGGTATATTTCCCCACCTATAGAAATAATTGATATTTGTAAGAGCCCAGTGGCACTGCATAGTCAGGGGGTATCTTCTGACTCATCAAAGAACAACCAGATATCTTCTGAAGAGTATTCCTACTAAGTGCATTTGAGTGATTTCTTTGAAATTTACAATCTCAGGGAAAGTTCCTTAAAAGTAGAAGCTGAGACAGGATTTGGATGCATATGGTTTTTGTGGGTGACTGTCAGGTGAATAGGAGTGAGAGAAGCAAGAGGGGGCAGAACATCAGCCTGTCAACAGGGAGCTCTGAAACATGAACTGCACATCGTTGGTCCTATCTTAAGGCAAGGGGCGGGCCCTTTGTACCCCCATATCAGCCCGTCATTAGCCGGGGGCTGCCAGAGGAGATAGGGCATAACTTCTCCAGCAAGGAAGCTCCTAGACAAGAAAAATTCTGCACAGAATGGGGCAACTGAGAGCTAGTGGCCACCAATACTCACAGCAGCTTAGAGATGTGTAGGAAGCTGAATAAAGGGGATCTGGCATTCTGCACAGTTGGTGAAGTGTGTGAAAAGAACGGATGCGTTCCTGGCTCTAGTCACTGTCATGGGCTGAATTGTGTCTCCCCTACAATCACCAAATTCCTGCATGGAAGTCTTAAGCCCCAATACCTCAGAATGTGACTAGATTTGACACAATCTTTAAAGAAGTAATTAAGGTTAAATGAGGTCTTTGGGTGGGGTTTAATCCAATGCAACTGGTACCCTTGTAAGAGGAGATTAGGACCCAGCCATACAGAGGGAAGACCGTGTGAAGACAAAGGGAGCTCATGGCCATCTACAAGCCAAGGAGAGAAGACCTTGAAATAAACCAACCCTACTGACACTTTGATCTTAGATTTCCAGCCTCCGGAACTGTGAGAAAATAAAAGTCTGTTGTTTGAGCTGCCTAGTCTGTTGTACTTTCTTATGGCAAACAGAATCACTTGTGTTCATTAGCTCTCCAAAAGCCAGGACGTTTAGTTAGCCTGGAAATCGCCCGTTCCAATCCTGCTAGAAAACCTTGGCTTTGGTACTTTATTATCCCCAAGGTCCAGAGGCCACCAATAAAAACAAATTCAAGTACTGCTCTACATCTGTGGAAACATGCTTACGTTCAGGCATCTCATTTAATGTATTTCACACACCCATCTGGGGGTGGTTTATACAATTGAGAAGCAGACTTTGTTTTGCTAAGAATTATAAATATGAGAGTCCCTGCATTAGGGTGGTTAGAACAATAGTAGGAGGAAAAAGCTATTAGATGAGGCATGCTTATTATTGTTTGTTTATAGAACATCTTCTCTCTAATGGCGTTGGGGGATATTAAAATGTCATTGGTGGAAAAAAAGACTTTATAACAACACAGTCTTACTCAGAGATTCATCGATGGTTGGATTATGGTGAAGAAGTACTCAAATAGTTACTAGTTTCTGCTATGTTGTGTGAGGAAAAACATATCAGTCTGATTTCACCATCTTCTAAACAATTGGCAATGAGTTGCCGTTTGGTAAGGAACTGCTAGAGATTTGAGGACATGTCACTGTTCATGGAAATAAAGCTAATTTTCAATGACTCTTTCCATAATGGGAACAAAGGACTAAGAAAACTGAAATTTCCACAAGTATCATTTGAATTCATTTCCTCTCTCTGCCCCAGACCCTTAAATCAAATAGCAATGTCACCTCCCCAGAGTTTATTCAGTTTTTATGTCTTCTGATGACCGGTGGGAATATTGATGAAGAGGTGAGGTGGCAGGCTCCAGAGGAGACAGGAGAGAACAAGGAGATGCATATCACAAACTAGATCCTTCCATCTCAACTTACCCTAAGTCGGAGTTTCATGGCTTGATTAGGGCCAGTGGCTCAATGACTGGTATTCAGCACTGCAAATTTTCCTGATCTTTCAGTCCTGTTCATGGGGCTTTGTAAGAAGCTCTCTCTGAGGTGCTGTTCACCATTACCCAGATGTAACCCTTGCAACTGCTTGGAATCTTCTTCCTTAATTCATTGGGGGTTTGGGGGCGCCATTTTGCTGCCCAGGTGACATCTGATAGTGTATGGAGACATTACTGGTTGTTATTACTGTGCTGTGCTGTGATTCACTCCTAGTATCCAGTGTACAGAGGGCAGGGGTGCTGTTAAATATCCTTCAATGCACAGGATACACCACACACACACACACACACACACACACACACACACACACACACAACAGAATTATGTGAACCAAAATGTCAGTAGAGCTGAAGTGGAGAAGCCCTGTTCCAACTATGCTTCATGAGAAACCCCTGCTCCAACATGTCATCCTGCCTTGACCTATGTAACACCCATCTATGCATCTATCCATTCAGTCTATAAATACTCACCAAGCACTTATCTGTGCTCAAAACTGTACCATTTGCTTTCAAACACACGTGGAATAAGAATGAACAAAGTTTTTAATTGTAAATTGATAACTAATAAAAGCATTAATTCGGAGAAGAGATTCCACACTCACATAGCTGCCAGATGGCTAACTGTTGCCTGAGACGACAAAGGTCCCTTTTTCAGAGCAGCTGTTGCTCATCCTTCAGTGAGTTCTTTCACACTGTGGTGGTTGTAGGGTTCCCAAGAATACGATGAAAGCGCAAGCTTCATTGCCTAGCACTTTTCAAGGCTCAGTTTGCAATGCAAGTCAGGTCACATGGCCAAGCCCGGCTTCAGGAGGTGAGAAAGATGGGGGAGGTGGGTATAAGAGGATTAAATGGTAACAGAAAAAAATACAATACAGATTAAATCAAAAGAGAACCAAGGGAAAAATTAAAATAAAAAGTTCATCAGAGAAAAAGAGGTGAGAAATAAACTCCACCTCTTGATGAGAAGAGCTACAGAGTCACGTTGCCAAGAGGAGAGGATACAAGGAGATGAAAAGTTGGAGCTGTTTCTGTAATCAATCCAAAGAGTGACTCATTAATCTTCTTTCTGGTTCCTCTCCAAGAGCAAATACTGGGTTCTTCCCATTGGTTTGGTTAAAAGCCATTTCTTACTTTCACCTTACTTAAACTTCACCCCAATCCCATGTAGGTCAATCAGGCAAGGTTGGCACTTTGTTATAGCTGTTGTTGCTTTACTTTAGAAATGTAAAACTTTAGGCTTAGCAAGATAGAGTTCTAGCTCAATGCCAAACACTAATAAGTGATAGTAATCCTTAATAATGATCATCATTTGTTGAGTGACAATTTCAGTCACTCAACATGATGTCAGGCACTGGGCTATATAGACTTTCTTAATTCTCGAAACAACCCTCTCGTGGATACTATTTTACAGGTGGGTAAAGTGAAACTCAGAGAGGTTAAGTAAGTTGCTCTAAGTCACACAGCACATAGTGTCAAGACTCTAACCTAGTGATTAAATCCAGATTTTTCTGGATTTCTCAATGTAACAGGGTTATGAAATCTGGCTTAAGCTCTCCTTGGAGCACTAGGTGGCCCCATCTTTGTGACACAACAGGACAATGCTGTACTTAGCTGAGGCCATCTCTAAACTGACAGTAATTTCCCCCACCATCTAAGCTGATACACAGGACAATGAAGAATAACAATGGCCTGTGATGTAGCCTGACAGGATTTACAGAGCACACTGCTATTTCTTCATAGGGATGGAGGTGCAGGGTGAGGAGCCTAGGTCTCAGGTCTACTGACATTTTAACACCAACCCAGACTTTGGCCAGTACCCAAACTTAGGTGAAGTATGTTAGTATGAATGATAGAGCCACGCCTAAGGTTGAAGGAGAGGAAGCTGGGACCTGGCTGATGTGGTTCAGTGGACTGAGCATTGGCCTGTGAATCGAAAGGTTGCCAGTTCGATCCCTAGTCAGGGCACCTGCAGGCTAGGTCATCAGCTTGGGGTGTGCAAGAGGCAACAGAGTGATGTTTTTCTCTTCTTCCTTAAAAAATATAATTTTTATTTTAAAAAATAAAATATTTTAAAAATAATTTAAAAAGAGAAGCAGCTGGGAGAAGGAATTGTTTTGCTCAAACTATCCATGTCAATACAGAAACAGGAGAAAAAACAATATTATTTCTTAATATAGTTTTCTATTTATAAAAAGAATATGATCAATGTAAAACACTGTGAAAACACACAAATAGCATCTTTCCAGAAAGTCCACATTACCTCTACTTCCAATGTACCCATTATTAATATGGTCATGTCTACATTCCCTGTGTTTTTGTACATATGATTTAAGTGTGTAAATAATTTATGTATGTATAATACAAGCATGTGTTATGTGTATGGGAGTAATTTACAAATGAATTTATATCTGCCTATGTAGTTTATCAAAATGAGGATTTGCAGAGCTTCTGGCCAAGGTAAAGGTACAGGTAGACATACTATGTCTCCCTCCACAACTAAGAAGGAATACAGCTACCTCAAAACTGGAGACAATCAGAAGTTCCAGAAAATTGAGCTGCATAGAAGTCCAACAAAGATATAAAGAAGAAATATCCAAGCCATGGCTGGTAGCACAGTGGTTAAGTCGCCAGCCTGCGAACCCAAAGGTCGCAGGTTCGATTCCCAGCCAGGGCACATAACCAGGTTGAAAACCAGGTCTCCACAGTCAGGTCTGTGGCTGGAGGCAGGTGAAACTCAACCGTACATTGATGTCTGTCTCCCTCTCTGCCTCTCTGCCCATCCCCTCTTTCTAAAAATAATGAAATAAAATCTTTTTAAAAATTTAAAAAAAGAAGAAGAAGAAGAAGAAATATTCATCTAGACAGGTAGGAGGGGTGGAGCTGGGACAGAGAGGATGCAGCTTGGTGGAACAGCAGCAATGTCTGGCCAGCAGAAAGTGCAGTCACACATTTAAAAATTTAGAAGGGACACCTAGGGAACACACCCAGCACCAGACCAGACAGTGTGGCTCAAGCATCCAGCGGGGGATAGGGGGGCGATAAAGTCACATTGCCTCTGACTGTGAAAACCTGTGGGGGTTGAGGTGGAGAAAGAATCTGCCTGCCTCTCAGCAGAGTTTGCTTGTTTAGAGGACTCCTTGGTGCTAGAATGTCTGCAAACCCACCCACTTTGAGAACCGCAGCCAGGGCAACAGCTAGAGGGGCACCAGTCCCATTCACGAAATGGGAGAAGTGCCTAGAAAGGGTCCAAGTACTGCGCAAGTGGCATTGTTCCCTCTCAGACCCCTTCCCCACGTACAGCACCACAACATGGTGAAACAGGTCACCCCATACTGATGAATACCTAAGGCTCAGCCCCCTTACAACGTAACAGGTGTGACAGCTCACCTAAGACATGGAGGCAAACACAGGAGCCTGTCAAATTGAGGAGAAAAGTATAAACCAAAAGAAGGAACAAATCAAGATTCCAGTGGGAGAATTAAGCAATGAAGAGATAGCCAACCTAACAGACACAGAGTTCAAAACGTTGATGATAAAGATACTCACAGACTTGACAGTATGCTTAAGTACGGTAAACATAAAAGGGAAGAAGTGAAAGCTTTGCTAAGTAAAACGAAAATAATCCACATGAAACCAGTAGTGAGGGGAATGAACCCAGGGTTCAAACCAATGATTTGGAGCATAAGAAAGAAAGAAACAGTCAATCCATACAAAATGGAAAAAACAAGAATCGGGAATGAGGAGAGCCTTAGGAACCTCTGGGACAATTTTAAATGTGCCAACATCTAAATCACAGGGGTACCAGAAGGAGAAGAGGAAGAACGAGAAATTGAAAACTTATGTGAAAAAAATAATAAAGGAAAACTTCCCAAATTTGGCAAAGGAAATAGACATAGAAGTCCAAGGAGCCCAGAGAGTCCCAAACAATCTGCACCCAAAGAGAACCACACCAAGGCACATCATAATTAAAATGCCAAAGATTAAAGTTAAAGAGAGAATCTTAAATGTAGAAAGAGAAGAGAGTTATCTCTAGAGAGGTTCCTATAAGATTATCAGCTGATTTCTCAAAAGAAACTTTGCAGGCAAGAAGGGACTGGCAAGAAGTATTCAAAGTGATGAAAAGCAAGGACCTATAACCAAGATTACTCTGTTCAGAAAAGCTATTGTTCAGAATGGAAGGGCAGCGGAAGTGTGTCCCAGACAAGGTAAAGCTAAAGGAGTTCATCATCACCAATCCATTATTGTACAAAATATTAAAGGGATTTATTTAAGAAAGAGAAGATGAAAACTATGAACATTAAAATGACAACAAACTTACAACTATCAACAATAGAACCTAAACAAAAATTAAAACAAACTAAGCACACAGCCAGAATAGGATCAGAATTATAGGTATAGGGATCATTTGGAGGGTTATCAGCTGGGAGGGGAGAGGGGAAGAAATTGGGAAATGGGGCAGGGATTAGGAAGCATAATTGGAGGATACAAGATAGACAGGGGGGTGTTAAGAATAATATAGGAAGGGGTGAAGCCAGGGAACTTATATGCACAACCCATGGACATGAACTAAGCGGAGGGTAGGATGACTGGAGGGAAGGGGGTCCTGGGTGGAGAGGAGCAAAGGAAAAAAAAAATTGGGACAACTGTAACAGAATAATCAATAAAATATACTTTTAAAAAGTGAGGATTTCTTTTCTGCTTTGCAAAAAACACTCCCTGTAAGCCAGTATTCTCTAGAACATGATTGGAAGGGCTGTGATATAATCCATCATATTGTCACTCCTTGACCATCTAGCTGGATCTCAGAGTTAGTTGGATGTTTAGGCAGACAGGCTTACAATCAGTTGAGGTTTTTTGCAGGGGGTGGAGTCTCCTTATCGTTGATGCAAAAAGTCGGTCTGGAGTGCTCAAATGGAGATGAGGAGTGAGAAGGGAGGCAAAACCTCTCAGGTTTCTGCCTCCTCCCTATACCTTCCCCCTCACCTAGCACAGGGTCCCACAGTCTTATATGAATTAGAAATGTTTGTGGGAACACAGAGGAATGGCCACACATTACATCTCTCAAGGCCGCCTGGCGCATGACACCATGTGGGATTGTGGGATGCATTATTTATTTTCAAATGTATCCTGCCTTTGGCAGGAGATTCAGTCTTCCCACAGTCTGCCCATGCTACTCATCTAGTGAGGGGTGTGGAGACTCACATTTGTGTGCAAGTCAAGAAAAATTATAACTTCAAGTGTACACTTGAGGCTGATTGGCAATTTGAATGTATATGATGATTTTTTCACTAATAAGATCTGGAGTCCTCATCCACTCTCTTTTAGAGAGATTCCAGGAAGAAGGAACACTATTTTCTTGCACAATTTATCTGTACTTCTGTTGGTCATCATTCATGTGGCCAACAGAGAGTCTGTTTTACCCTGAAGGCTCTGTGAATAAACATCACTTTTCAGCTGTGGCTTGGAGCCTTCTTCATGACCTTGAATTCACTTTATCTCATAGTATCAGATATGAGAAGAATGCATTTTTTAACTGCTTGTACTTTGAGCAACAGTTCAAACTCAGAGAAGTAAGCACAAGGTGCATGGTGAGACCTATTGTTTTGTTTAGCCAAAATCTCTATAGGTGAGGTTGGTAAAGAAGGTAAAGATTAAGCCCTGGTGGGTGGCACAGTGGATAAGGTGCCAGCCTGCAAACCCAAAGGTCGCTGGTTCGATTCCCAGTCAGGCACATAACCAGGTTGCAAGCCAGGCCTCTAGCCAGGTCCGTAGCTGGAGGCAGGTGAAAGGCAACCATACATTAATGCCTCTCTCCCTTTCTTCCTTCCTCCCTTCCCCTGGCTCTAAAAATAACAGATAAATTAAAAAAAAAAAAAAAAAAAAGAACGGGATGCACCTGACTGATATGGCTTAGTTGGTTGGGCGATGTTCTGCAAACCAAAAGATCACCAGTTCAATCGCAGGTCTGGGCACAGGCCTGGTTTGCAGTTCTGCCCCCACTCTGGGTGAGTATGAAAGAGGCAACGAATCCTATTTGTCTCTCACATCAATGTTTCTCTCTCTTTCTCTCTCCCTTGCCCTCTCTCTAAAAGTAAATACATAAAATCTTATTTTTCTTTTTTAAAAAAATATTTTATGTTTTTATTTTTAGAGAGAGGGGAAAGGAGAGTGAAAGAGGAGAGAAACCAATGTGTAGTTGCCTCTTACACACCCGCAACTGGGGACCTGGCCCGCATGTACCGTGACTGGGAATTGAACCATCCACCCTTTGGTTTGCAGGCCAGCAGTCTATTCACTGAGCCACACCAGCCAGAACAATCAAATCTTTTAAAAGACCAGAATACTTGATCGGAATATCAGGAGTTAGTGAAGTATTTGGGGGATGGGACTATCATGAAAATTCTTCTGCTGTTTGGAAGTAGCGAGACTCTAAAACCATGAAACTGCCACGGGAGACAACGGCATTCTTTGCATCATGACTGGAGAGACGGACTGCTTGCCCTCCCACTCCCTGCCTCAGATCCAGCAGTCCAGTCTCCCCTAAAGGCTGTTGTAGCAGATCGGGTCGGGGCCCCGCCCCCATGTCCCCTGGGCCCTCACCATTCCCAGCATGCAGTGCCCACGATAGTGCGTTGCGACTCCTTGCTGAGAGCTGCCTCTTGCTGCAGAAACGCTCTCAGCACCCTGCAAGTGGGTAGGATGTGCTGGAGGATTTGGTGCCCCAGAAGCTCTCCTCAGCCAGTGTCATCACACCTGGGTGATGACAACTCTGAGGATGGTGCTCTTCACAGTCTCCCAAGTTTCTGCGGCGGGATCAAGCCCCAGTGGCCACCAGAAGCAACCTGGTCTTTCACACCCGCACGCCACCGCCGGTTTATCCTGACTCACTTCCAGATAAGCTTCTTTTTCTCTGGGTCTCCTCCTGGAGAACCCCAACTAAAGCAGCTGCTTAAAGGATTCGTTGATTCTTCCTTTCAGTCTTCAAGTCTAGCTCTTCAGAGGCCAGTGTAGATGGGAAGTAATTTCACAGAGGCGTTTAACATATGCAAATGACATTCAAATCAATCCCACTCAGTGGGCGGACTAAGAACTGTTATTTCTGCAAACCTAATTATGCTGACACCCACCAAATGTCAGGAAGAGACTGTCAAAACAGATAACAAACAAACCACAGCAAGGCCAGCCTTACCAGCTCCCAGATGAGTAAAGCCTTCCCTATGAGAAGCTCTGATTCCCAAAATGGAAGTGGGACAGGGAGAGATGTTTCAGATGTTTTCTCTCTGAAGCACCCAGGTGTGTCCTCACTCCCTCGAATTTCTCCACGTCTCCGTAACAACCTGTCCTAGACTAAGTAGTGAGATTCTTAAAGAAAACAATGGCATCCTATCCACCTCTGGGGCAAGGCTCACATCTAAGACTTGTTCTGGATTCCTCTTTCCCTCACCCACCCTGTATCCAGTTCATCAGTAAATTCCGTGGCTCCCACCTCTAAAATACATCCCGAGGGCCCGGTGCCTCTCCCTTTCCAGCCCCCACCCTGATCCATCAGCAACCCCACCTGGATTACTGCAGAAGCCTCTTGCCCGGCCATGTCTGCTTTTGGGAGCAGTTTGGATAGTTTATGTCTTTCTAGAAATATGTCCATTTCATTCATCCATCTGGAATTGATTTTTTTAAAGATTTTATTTTATTTTATTTTTAAGAAAGGGGAAGGAAGGGAGGCAGAGGGGGAGAAAAACATCAATGTATAGTTGCCTTTCACCTGCTTCTCCAGCCACAGACCTGGCTGGAGACCTGGCTTGCAACCTGGTTATGTGCCCTGGCTGGGGATCAGACCAGCGACCTTTGGGTTCGCAGGCCAGCACCTTTCCACTGAGCCACCAGCCAGGGCTTGGAATTTATTTATTTTGTATGAAGCAAGGTAGGTTTTTCACATTGATATATACCCAATTAATGCAACACATTTATTGAAAAGAACACCCTTTCCCCACTGCAACATCACCTTTGTCACAAGTCAAGTGATGGGATATGGCAGGTCTGTTTTCCTACTGTTAATTATTTCACTTTATTTACCAGTTTTATAATTACTTCTACATTACTAGTTGGTTCATCTTTATGCAGCTGGTATTTCATGTCAATGGCACAATTTATTCAGAAGAGGCAGGATTAATGTTTGGCTCTTTTTTTCTTTGTACACTAGTTTTAGAAATAGATTTGGTTTACTAGCATCATCCAATGGTGATCAATTGATTTTTTAAACTATCATTATGAAGTCATGCATTTAAATGTAATTAATATGTTGCAATCAACTGCAGTTATTATCTTTATTGATGTTCAAAAATTTCCACCTTGGGGAGCCTCTTTTTCGCTCTGAGGCATTTCCACATGAACCTGCTGTTGTTTTATTTTTCTTGCTTTCTGGTACGTTTGCAACATTAGATAACAGACACGTAGAAAGCCCTCGGTCTGATGAAAATTCCGAAAGGTTGACTGGAAACGACGAGAATTCGGTGTGGGCAACTGCTTATGTACAAAAGATACGCACGCAGGGAGGGCAGAAGCCAAGAGTAACTCCCCACCCCCAATGAGGCCACCCCGGGGGTGATGAAAAAGCAAAACCTGCAGATCAGAAAGAAAAGGGGGTGGGGGCATCTGAAATAATAAAAACTCTTTATAAAATTTTGCTTTATGCCGGAAGCTAGTCTAAGCCTTCATCCTCCCAGAAATATCATGGAGTGGCCTGGGGGTGCCCTAGGTAATCTATAACCTCCATTCCCTCCCTCCCCAAGGGCGCTTCCTCCTCTGCTCCCCAGCTTCAGCGTCCAGCCCTGGTCATGCCCTCACTGGAGTACTGGTGCCAACGCCTTCCCCCAGAAAGCCACCTCTCTGGCCAAGGTGATACTATGACAAATAAAAGTTGCTAGGGAGTCATTAATAGGTGCTGGACAAGTGCTTTGCATATTTTCTTAATTATCTCAGTTTTATAGAAGAGGAGGCTGAGTGGCTATTTTTTTTTAAGATTTTATGTATTATTTTTAGAGAGAGGGGAAGAGAGACAGGGAGAGAGACATCAATGTATGGTTGCCTTTCACCTGCCTCCAGCTACGGACCTGGCTGGAGACCTGGCTTGCATCCTGGTTATGTGCCCTGGCTGGGGATCGAACCAGCGACCTTTGGGTTCTCTAGCTGGCTCCTTGGAGTAGCTATTTTGTACAAGGTCACAAAGATTTTGAGTGTTGGGTCAGAATTCCACTCAGCTGTGTCTCAGGCCAATGCCCTGCACTTGTGATCCACTGCTTCCCTCTGCTGGGCATGTGGCGACACTGCCACATTTGTGCTGTGCACCGCATTCTATTGCCTAGGCCTCCAGCTCAGGCTTGCTCAGCAATACCATGGGGGTTGGGGGATGGGGGGAGGTCGAGGAAATTCTGGTCCCAAAGCCACTGCAGAGGCCCTCAGATCGCACCAGTAAAAACAACATGTATTATGAGTGTGTATGTGTGTAGAAAGAGAGATAATTAAACAAATTTTAAAATGTTAACGTTTGAGGAATTTGAGTGATGTAGGGAATTCTTTTAATGTAAAGATTTGATTAAATTGGGAGTGCTATTTTTTTCACTTTTATTTATTCATTTTGAGAGAGGAAGATGTCAATTTGTTGTTTCCCTTACTTATGCATTCATTGGTTGATTCCTGTACATGCCTGACCGGGATCGAACCCGCAACCTTAGCCTATCGGGACAATGCTCTAACCAACTGGGCTACTGGCCAGAACCGAATTCTTTATATTATCTTATAATTTATCTGTAAGTCTGAAATTATTTCATGTAAAAAGGTAAATAATTGCATCTTCAGGAAGCCACCCCCCATGGCTCCCCTCTGATTTTCCCTGGTAACTGATGGGGTTCGTAGGAAACTGCAAACTTATTTGCACCGCTCCTCAGCTCCTCTTCATGACAAAAATCATGACAGCCATGGTAGGCAGGGACCCTTGAAACAAAGGGAGGAAGAAGCTACCTCTTGAGCAGTAGCTATTAGGGGTCTTCAGTTCCCTGAAGGGTCTCAAAGGCACCCCCTCCAATGCACACACCTATTCACAACTACACACAATGACAGGGGTCCCAAAAGAATAAGCCTGAGGGTACCCAGACACTGGTCAGCACTGCGAAGGGGATGGCAGGCATTTTTTGTGAGAAAGAATAGAGAGTAAGATGGGCAGTTTGGGAGAAGGCTGGGTGGCGCAGGGAAGAGCCAGTTGGAAAAGGGTACATTTGTCAGGCAAAGAGACACAGGTTCAGTCTGTGAGATGCAAGAAGACAGGGGACACTGGATGGAGGTGCTAGGAAGCAGTCATCCCACCCTGTGGGTCCTGGTGTGGAACATCATTCCAATGATTACACCAGAAAGCTCACTCGGGACACCCTGAGGCTCTCCCTGGGGACCCTCCAGCAGAGGGTGCCACCCACTTGTGGGGGTGGAGGTGTCTGAGAGGAGATAGACTCACTGCAGGGAGTCTCACCCCCCGCAGGTTGATATGATTGGTCTGGCCATTGGGGGTTTGTTTCCTCAGGGGATTCTAATGCACGGCCAAGGGTGAGAATCGTTGACATGGGATGCAACCCCTTAAGGATCTTTGGATTGCAGAGAAATTGGGAGCACATGGACAAGGTTGGCCCATCTTGGCTGTAAGGACACTTCAATAGCCTTGGTCAAGTGGATTTACCCTGAATGTCGTCTCCGTCTGATGAATGTGTTTTGACTGTAAAAATGTGCTGAGATTTTTTTATTGAAGTGAGAAGTGACTCCATGGTTTTACTCACTCCGTTTATGAGCTCCTTGGATTTTCATTGATTTTGGAACCAGCCATGTCCTTCAGTAAATACAGGAGGTGGAAACCCTGGTTAGTGGCAAAGTGGATAAGGCACCGGCCTGCAAACCCAAGGGTCGCTTGTTCGATTCCCAGCCAGGGCACGTAACCAGGTTGCAAGCCAGGTCTCCAGCCAGCTCTGTAGCTGGAGGCAGGTGAAAGGCAACGCAACCACACATCCCTCTCTGCCTCTCTCCCTTCCCCTCTCTCTAAAACTAATAAATAAAATCTTTAAAACAAAATATGGGAGGTGGAGGTTTTTATTTAATGTCATGGTGAGGCCACTAGTCCATTGTCTGGGGCTTTCCATGTGTCTTGCTTTGTTTCTCTCCCCCACACTCCCCCAAGACACCAAGAAGATAATGGTGCCCTTCTTCTTCCAGGAAATAACACCCAGGCCCCGGATTCTTTGCTCTTCCTCCCCGGGAAGTTTGCAGATGTCAGGTGGGAGAGGGGCCACGTGAAGACAAACTCCATCCAAGCCAGTGTCCTGGCCCAAGAGCTGGATTGTCTGAGGCTCCCTAAGGAAGAATAGAGGTTCCCATTGAAGGAAAGAAGGGAGTGGCCCCAGCTGGAAAAAAGTGGTCCCCCAAGTCCAGAACAGTTGTGGACCTAACTCTTCTCTGTCAATAATCTTATTCTGTCTCCAGGCTCTCGGTGCAGAATAGCATCCATACCCTGACCATGCCCCTAGACTGGACACCCCCATGTGGATATTACACAGGCAGGTCAGACCTACTGTGTCCAAAACCAAACCCCTGCACTTCCCTCTCTGTCCCACCTCCCACCCCAAACCTGCCCTCCCACCACCTTCCTCAGCTCGGAGAAATGGCACTGCCACTCTTGTGGTCGCCCAGTGCAGCCACATCACTGCCACCCTGGACTCTTCTTTCCCATGCTGTATAGAATCTTCCAGCGAATTCTAACAATCTGACCGTTTCCTACTGCACCAAATGGAGCCCCCTCCTCCCTTGCCTGGATTTCTGCTGTCCCTCCATCTCTGTCTCCCTGCTTCCACACCTTGCCCCTCCAAAATCTACTCTTAGCACCAAATGGCTCTTGGAAAACAAATATGAGATCAAGTCACCCCTTGGCTCTAAACTCTCCTACAGCTTCTCATCTTGATCAGTAAAGGCCAAGAGCCCTGGCGCTGTGTAATGACCCTCTCTCTCCGGCACCTCATTTCCCGCCACTGCCCCACCCACTCACCTGCTTCATCCACCATTGTAGTTCCTTGAAAATACAGGTGTCTTCACGCTCGCTGTGTGCCTGCCCGGGACGCCCACCCCTGCATCCCCCAGGTGTGTCCCTTTGCCCAAACATCCCGTTGGTTGCAAGGTCATTTCTGACCCCGCTCCTCAAAACTGCGACTTCTCCCCAGCGGCACACTCTGTTCCCCCTGCTGGTTAATTTTCTCCATCTGATGTGCTTTCCACATGTTTGACACCCTCTCCTACAATGAGATTCATGAGGACAGGGACCGTGCTGGGCTTTGTGTTACTGCCTTTCCAGGGTCCCCATGGGGATGAGCGCAGAGCAAGAACTCCACAGCATTTGCATGAAGGTGGTCATGGATCTGAGGTGGAAGGCGCCTTGGGAAGGTGGGTTCTGGTACCACTGACAGGGCCTCCTCCCAGTGAGCAGGCCTGGACAAGAACCTTCAGCAGACGGAGCCCCTGGCTCCTGGTACAACAGAAGAGAACAAGGCAGCCAGGAAAAAGCACTAACACTGGGTTCCTCATTAACCTTGAAGCCCATGGCTTGGAGTCAGATTTTGCTGGATTTAGAAAAGCAAGTAAATGCAGTGGGTTGATTTTGTTTGTTTGCTTGCACTTTGAGTGTTAAGGGAGCAATTCATTCCACAAGTCCCACTCTTTTAGGGTTCTTGCGGACTAGAAAGGCAGAAGCCCCTGTCCCAAAGGCAAACAATCTGGAGGTCCTGGTGGCCCGAGCACTGGCCTGGGTGCAGCTGGCCCAATGGCTGCCAGGACTTCAGACTCAGCACTCCTCCAGCCACCCACCTGAGCCCAGTCTCACTGGAGCCGTGTGGTGGGGGTGGGGAGCACATGGGCCACCCCCAGCAGCTGCTGCTGATGGTGGGACCATAGGGGAGCAGGAGTTAGGCAGGCTGAGGGGAGCCAGAGGGAGGGGAGAAAATCAGGCAGAGGAAGCAGCACATGTGAAGGAGATCACAGCATCTGGAACAAAGAAGGGACCTGCACCCAGTGTGGCTGTGAGGAGGCAGACCCTGAATGGGAGGGTCAGAGGGGACAGCCTGGGGAACCTCATTAATAAGGCTGAAGTTTGACCTAGGCCACAGGAAGGCATCCAGCAGAGAAAGCTGACCCCAGCTAGGCTAGGCTAAGCGCAGGGAGCAGTTTGGCAGAGGGGCCAGCATGAAGGTGGAAGGGGCTGGCCGGCCTTGGGTACTGAGGAGCTTCAGTAACAGAACAGGTGCGGGGTGGGGGCACAGAACGCCAGCTGGGACAGGTGGAAGTCAAGGGCCAGGTTTGGGTTTGCCCGTGCCAAGTCCACATGAAGAGGCCTTGTAGGTACGTGTGGGTTGGGGACATGGACCTGGAATTGCAGCAGTGTGGTCACTGGAGCCCTGTGAGTGGGTTCAGTGGGGGAGGGGAGTCTTGGGCAGAATGCCACCCGACAGGGCCAGCCTGGAGAAGAGATGCCCGGGATGGTGGCTGGGGAGGCACAGCTGAGAAGCAGGCCGAAAGCCAGGAGAGCAGGCGCGAAGGCCGGGCAGCATCCTGGGAAGTGGTGCTGGTTCCACACAACCAAGCCCCCATCACACACCACCGCAGCACTCCCCACGTCAGGAAGCACACGGGATCTAGAATTCAATAGACGTTTATTTGTGCAATAGGAACATTCAGGTATATAAATAAGGTACATACTTTGCAATGCATAGTCCATCACGTTCAGACGCTGCCGTGGAAAAGAGCCACATGGCTTGGCCAACACTGATCAGACGGCGCACAGAGAAGCCTGCTGGGGCAGACATGGACCTAGGCCAATGCCAGGTCAGGAAAGGGCACAGCAGCTGACTATACTCTGAACTCCCCTTCCGGCCTGGTATTCCTTGGCACAAAGCCTGCAAACCCAGGCCACGGACCTAATGGAAGTGAGACATCCAGATCCCAGCCTATCAGCAAACACAGGTTCACAGAATCACCAGATGGCTCAACCAGCTGAACCCTCTGAGTGTGACAGGCAGGGAAGCTTCCAGAGGCTGCACAGTGCTCACCCTGCCCAGTGCCCGGGACAGCCTGCAGGGGCCTGTCAGGGGGCCCTCACCCCCTCTGAGAGCCTTTCCCTACGGATAATAGCTGCCCAGGGCCATTAGATGCATTGATGAGGCCCTGGGCAGCCTTACTATGTGCCAGGCACATAGTAAGCACGATTACTCTTGTTGCAATTATTATTAATGAACACACTGCTGGTAACTTATTGGCTGGAGAAAAGGAAAAGGAGCCTCAACATTAGGCATTTTGTGGAGATGGTAGGAGAAGGTACAGGGTTTTGAAACAGCCAAGAAGACTGAAAATCCACTGGCCATAAAAGCCTAGACGTCACATATTCTGCCCTCACCCATATATTCTAAAAATCCCAACACTTTAGCATCCGCAGTGTACCTCCCAAACTGCCTCTGGAAACAAGATCCACCGACCATTATGAAACTTAATCCAGAGACAGCCCCAGGTAAGAGCAACTACCCATCAGAGAGCTGGTGGAAGATGGGGCAGTGTCTGGAGCCACAGAAAGACAGGTCCTCTCTCAAATACAGGGGGTCGGCAGCTGGGAATCTGTCCCTCACTGACACTGCAGCCACCTTCTCTAAGGAACTTGTGCGAGCACAGTCGAGGACCCAGAGGTGAGCTTTAAACTCTGCTGTCATCACCACTTCGCCCAGAGGCCAGTGCCCTCTGTAGGTCACGCAGCCACGCCCCCACTCAATAAGGGAAACCACATCACAAAGTAGGAGTTGCTCATCTTTGTAAAAACTGGAAGCTGGGCAACCGGGTGGGGAGGGACAAGGGGAACAAAAGTTTGTCTTGACAGAGACAAACACAGTATAGTGAGGCTCGGGCAAGAATTAGCCTGTTTCTTGGCTGGTAGAGGCTGAGATCCCAGTCTGCGACACCGCGGCAACTTAGGTTCAAATGACCAGTTCAGGACAACAAAAGTAACTACCATTTGTGGAGCACTCACTATGCAGCAGAGGCTGTGCTAAATGTTTAGCGAGCATTACCTCATAACACCCTCACAATCCCACGAGGAGATGCCGTGACAGACCTAACTGGGCCAGAGTCGCACCCAGTAACCTGCCCAGGCCTAGCGCTGTGAACCCAACATCTATCTTCTTAACTGCTGTGCCCAGCCTGCCCTGTTGCCTCTGAGACAGTTTGTCACTGCTGCAGACAGCGCAGTGAGCGCCTGCCTATGATCCAGTGTCCTGTGGTGTGTCCACAACAGGCAGCTGGACATCCTCCTCTCAGTCCCTCCTCCCCACCCCAGATACAAGGGGCATCACCCCTGCCCCCCAAGCCCTCTTCTCACCACATAATTACAAGATGGGTACAAGTGTGAGTTACTCCAAAAAGCAAAAGGCAATGGTGACACAGGAGCAAGTTTCAGCAACGACACATCACATTTGGTAGCATAATGAAAATCTACTTCCTTATAAAACTGACCTTGGACAGGCTGCTTAGCAACCAAGCCACTACCCAGTTTTCCGTGACTTCTTTGCCTTGAGTCTTTCAGGTCCTCCTCCCACACACTCTTGTCACATCAAGGGGACTCCTGGACCTGCCCGGTTCTCACCGATACTCTGAAAAGCATCATCCTCCAGCCAACTCAGCAACAAGCTTAGACTCAAATCGTAGGGTTTGCTTAGTCTCTCTTAAAGCATATTTTCAGACTCTTCTTGCATAATATAAGTCAACGTACAGGCTAAGAAGCTCAATGGGAAAAGATAAATATTATAAATGGGTCTTCAAAGTCTACTTGTATAAGAAGTTACATTTTCACCCCTTCTGAGACACTAGTTTCAAATATACATGATAGAACTGTACAGTACTGAGTAAATATGTTTTAAACATAGTTACAGCTACTAAAATGTTCAGAATAGAGACAGGCCAAAGATAATAAATACAAATAAGGCTCGGGTCACCTTAGAGGGTTCCGCACTCAGGAGTAAAACGTGTGCACTTGTACCATGCTGAGGTGGCATGCACAGAGGGGACAGACATGGCATCCTGAGAGAGACAAGTGGAACTCAGCAGGCAGGATGCCAGGCTCAGCTCTGCAGGACAGCCCTGGGGTCTGTCCACCAGCTCCTTTGTCTCACTACTTAGGCGCTAACAGCAACTTACACTCCAACCTGGTGGGCAGGTCAGACTTCCTAAGCTTGAGGGAAGGAACCTCAGATGCACTTATGCCACTTTCACAAAGGCAAGTAGGGCCGGACGATCCGGTCCTTGTGCTGGGGGGCAGGCGTGACCCTGGGGAAGCTCTCTCCCATCTCTCCTCAACTTCCTCACCAGCAAAGTGCCCGTGACTCTCATCCAAGGTACCTCAGCAGGTTGTTGTGAGCATGTACAGGATTTGGAGAACAAAACAAAAATCTCTAGATCAGGACTGCACAAGAGTTATGAATACCAAACAAGTGGGAAACAGAACGCCATGCGTGGAAGTGAGGAACTAAATTCATAACAAGGGAGGGCACACAGTTTCAGTCACATTTTATCTGAAGTCACACCATTAAGATCCGCACAGGTATATCTTAAAATAGTCTCTTGAATCTTATCTGAATGGTGAAATAACATCAATAATGGGAGAAAGAAAAACACTGTGCTACAAAGACACAAGGTAGCGCTGCTCTCTAGACTATCCCACTAGGAAACATCTCTTAGTTCACCAGCACGTGGAAACTACCCCCGCGCCCCCCGCCAAAATAAAATCCAAGCTGACCCCCTGGCCTTGCTGGCAGCTCTGCTGAGCAACCACCTTCAGCTCCCCAGGACCCCCAGGATCCTCAGACCACTATTAGCAACCACTTCCACAGAGGAACGTGCCAGGCGCTCTGATGCTAAATGCAGCCCTCCTCAGAGTGGCTCTGTGCTGCTACAGTCCAGCAGCCGACACTCCCTGCTCCCACGGACCCCACCATATGACCACAGTAAGCCAACAAAGGACAAATGAGGACCCTTTCTGTCCCTGGTTCGAGAGAACAAGTTCATTCTTCAATCAGAAAACTAGATCCATTACTAATCACCTCCACTGTTTAATTCATTGCTGAGATACTGCCTCATCTTAAGGACAAACCCTTAGAAAAGCCCTGAGACCACTTGTTTTTTGGGGAGCCCAGGACATTACTCATTACCCACAGCTGCCTCTGGTGACACGGACTTACTCAGCCGGAATCATGGAACACTGGAATCGGGAGACAGCTCAGAAAACCAAGACCCAGAGAGTGATGCGCCCGTCCTGCGCCCGTCCTGCCCAGGGTCCACAGCCAGGACTGAAACCCCATGCAAAAACACATTTTGCCTGAAAAAGAAGAGCGGTGTGCTCAAATGGAAGTGAAAGTCCAGAAGAAAGAAACTGCTTCAACACTGCATGCATGTGGAAGGTCAAGCGGGGTCTGCCCTGAGCTGGACACTCCAAAATCTGGACTGATGTGAGGTTTCAGAGAGGCAGGAAGGCTGACTGAAACAGAAACAAGACAAACTAGCAGGGGCCAGGTGCTAAAGGAAAGCCACTACACCCTCATTTGGCACTGAGAACAATCATGGCATGGAATAACTGAACACATTTGGGCATCAGGTTCTCTCCCCTATACCCTCTTCCCAAAGTCAACCTCACTTATAATTAAAAAGGGAAACAAATCACAGTTAAAAAAAATAAAATCGGTCCCCCAGTAAAATACAAACTACATGTAACTGGTCACATTATATAAAAAAGTGTGCATTTAATCTTCAGAAGAGTCAAACCTCTAATTGGGTTGGGTTTTCCAGAGTTTTAAGCAGGACTCTATGGTTTCAGTGAAGAAGTCAGGGTACGATTGAAATCACTATAAGCAACAAGTGACTGTAAAACACATACACAATACACATTTGCCTTGGGAGTAATATATACACAACACAGCAGCTACAAGGGTGGTCGGTCAAGCAAGGGGCACAAACAAGAAGCCCCCTGCTCCCTGCCCAGCGGGAAAGCCCCCAGAAAGGCTTCAGCAGCAACCAGTCTAGAGCACAAACGCGAACACCATCGTCCCTGAAAAGACACAGTTAGCTGGACTGCCCTGTAGGAGCCATCGGAGCCTAAACATGTGGGAAGGAGCTTGGGGACAGTACATTCTACTGCATACACTTGAAATATTACAGTGTGGTGTTTTGTTTTCTTTCTCAAGAAAATGGTTCAGTCTGTGATGAAGTAAGGTGAACCCATATCATAAAGCAGAGCTCATGTTCCACAGGATTTTATGTGGACAGAATGCTTATCTGCTACATAAGCCTTTGGCCCTCCAGCCTACAGAACGCAAAAGCCTGGGCTCCAGGTGAGGACTACAGAGCAGCTCAGGTGAACGCTCTCAGTAGCAAAGTCATCCAAGCCAGGTACCTCTTCCCTGCTGGGGAACAGGAGTAGTACAGACAGGTATGGGGGACCCTGAGCCAGTCGGACAGTTGAACGCCTCTCTCTGATTGAGCCCCATTCAACGGACGAGACCCAGAAGCACTGCTGAGCTGGGCAGCCCTGTCCTCTAGGTTTTTAAAACTTCTATTTAAAAAACCCAAATGGTTCCCTCCCACCCCCATGACATCTTTCCAACTCAAAGCTGTAGTTAACTCACAACCCAAATCATAAGCACATAGACTCTATGTACAGAATTTTAAACCCACAGATAAAAAACACTCTACCAAAAAATTAAAAAAGAAAAAGACAGTGAGTTGAAGCCTTGTCATTGTCTAAGTCACACCAGTTGGGCTTGCCTTGGAGCCCTGTCCCCTCGCTCAGTCCTCTTCTGACTCTCCCGGCCCTGCATGGCCCCTGCTAGTTCTCGGTGGCACCTGTCAGCAACCCCTTCTCCGTCAGGTGAGACTTGAGTGTGTTGAAGATGTGGAGCTGCTGATCTGGCCGCAAGGTCATGAACTGCTGGATCAGCTTGCTTGGGTTTGGGCCCCTAGAAGAGAATGTGACAAAATGGCACTGATAGGGGCCCAGCGACTTCTAAGGGCCTGATTACCCAAGTGGCTGCTCCCAGCTCTGGCTTCCCTATGAACACAGTGCAGAGAGGCCTCGGGAAATCCACAGGTAAATAGCAGCAATGGAAAACTGCATTTATATTTGGGGTGCTTTGTGCCGAAACGGAGATGTAGCTCAAATTCTAGAATTTCACCCTGTTTAAAAATCTCCCAATTTGGTTCAGATGAAAAGGCACCATACCTGATAAAGCTGGCGATGTACACATTGACAAAGGTGGCCATCAGATACTGGCAGTCAAAGCGATCCATGATGCCTCCATGGCCAGGAATAGTATTGGCGAAGTCCTGTTAGAGGCAGGAGAAGGGCTGGTGAGCCAGGGCACAGCCAAGACTACACCCTTGCCTGAGGTGCTTCAGTGTCCAGCTACTGGCCTAACTAGCTGAGGGAAACAGGGTGAGAATAAGCCTTGATTGAAATGCTAAAGCTATAAGATCTTAAATTATTTTTAAAAAATTAGGAAAGATGTAAGATATTAACAAATAAACAGAAAATCCAACTACTTAAATTTGCTTGGAAACAACATCTTTTAATTTAACCTACCGAACTCCTGTGCACAGATGAAGAGCACATGTTAATAGCCTAGTGTTTTGAACAGGGTGGCGGCTGATGGGGTGGGGTAGGAGGAGGAAGGCAGCAGACAGGTGAAGAGGGGCCTGGCTGGAAGGCAATGAGAGGGACAGAGAACAGGGTTTTCCTACTTTGATTTTAAAGGCTCGTTTGAATCCACTTGCAAAGAACCCTCCAAATGGGCCGATGAGGGAGGCAAAGGTGGAGAGGGCGATGCTGTGAATCTGGAAAGGGTACATCCGGACGATTTTCTGAGAAGAATAAATGAAGTAAAAGTCAAGACACTTACAGGCATACCCTTATGACATGTTCAACTCTTCATTCAACTACCTACGTTCCCTCCACCCCTCCGAAAGAGAACATAATTAGTAAGAAGAGTGACTCTTTTTAAACCTCTGTTTTGGTTGAGTATATTAAGAAAGTCCAGCCTTACACAGATATGTAGTTGAAAAAAGGGGCCTGGCTGGTATGGCTCAGTGGACTGAGTGCCTGCCTGAAAACCAAAAAGGTCGCCGGTTCAAATCTCTGGGGTTGTGGCCCAAGTCCCCAGTCGGGGGTATGTGAGAGGCAGCCTACTGATGTATTTCTCACACGTCAATGTTTCTCTCCCTCTCTTTCTCCCTCCCTTCTTCTATCTAAAAATCAATAAATAAAATCTTAAAAATAAGCAATAAAGAAAAAAGGAAAAGTATTTTAGTACTCTTTTCAGGAAAGTCTGGGTGTTTTCTGATGCTACACCAGAACTTGATTAAGTGGTAGTTTCTTAAAAATTTGGAGCAATGTGAAATCTGAAATCCTATCAATGAACTTTTTGTACTCTTAAACTAAAATCCACTGGTCTAGCTGGCCCTCTGAATGGATGTTTTACCCATGCATGACTGTATGACCCTATGCACTGCCCATTCAGAAAATACTAGTTTATGAGTTATGACAACCTTCCAAATGGAGACACATTTAGCTTTATAATGTCAAAGCGTTACATACTAAAATTACCCCAGATCTCATCAGAAAATTCTTAAATATTAGGAAACTATCAACCTCACAGAAGGCACACGCTTTTTAAAATTCTACTTTCACATGAAAGCCGTATTTTATCGTTATTAACAATGACTGTCAATTTCTTTGAAGTGACAGGCTCACTTCATTCATTTTCAAGAAAATGTCAATTATCCACTATGAGAATCACTGATCCTGATGATTTGAAGTGGGAAGAAAAACCTCCTCCTGTCCACACTATGAACTGACTTGAACAATCTCCCTCATCCTGGGGCCCACAGCTTTGGGGACAGGAGGATGGTTTTAGGAGAGAAGGCAGCGTGGAAACAGGGCACCCCCTTACAGGCACTGCCTGCTCATGGAGGTGAGTTCGCTCCACGGGAGTGGCACCTACCCAGCCAATGACCGACTGGATCACCTCAGGAATGTTATACTCATGCAGTCGAAACAGGTCCGAGGGCTCACAGTCCACGGTGAAGCTGTTGGTGTCATTGTTGTACTCCACGGGGCAGACAAAGCATCTGTACCCAGACATCACATAGGACAGCTAAGGGTGAAGAAGAGAGAGACAGGCAAAGGAGACAAGTTCCGCCACCCTGCCTGGGCAGCAGACACCTGGTTTGGCTCCATCCCTACAGCACCTTATGCCCTCTAACTGCAAGCACGCACTGGAGCAGAGGCTGAGGTTTCACCGCACGTGTGTTGTGCCGGAACTGGGGTTGGGGGAGGAGGGCGGAGGGCGGAAGGCAGTTCACAGCCCGTTGGGGTGGCACACGTGCTTGACCAAACACCCAAGTCCTGAATGAATGCAGGAAAAACCTGAGGACTGTGGAGAAAGAAGTTTCTCTCCACTTGGGGGAGCTCTAGTCCATTTTCTCAGGATCTCTTAACTTGGTGCTAACCTGAGTCAGGAAGGGGTGGGTGGGGCTGACCAGCAGTGAAGGAAGGAAGAAGCCCAGCCACTGAAGGACAAGTGCACAACACTGCAAAGGGGACACTGGCCCAGAGTCTGAGCAGGGAATGGTGCTCTTGAAAGGGCTGGGAGGTCAGTCACTTCTAATCGGGGCACACAAAGGAGAAAATGTGGGCTGGAGTGGCAGATCTCACACCACCCCTAGATGCCAATCACCCTAACCTTGAAATACCAAATGCCTGAATGAGAATGCTACCTGCTGAGTGTTTTACACCTCAACATGAGAGAAGTATGAGCTGCCCACCAGCCTCTGCTCCTTGACTGCGACTCTGCTGGAAAGCTGGAGGGTGAAGAACAGCTGGTGCTGCCCATGCAGTTACAGAGTGCACCATGCTGGTGCCCCCACTCAGGGCAGGTTCCATCCAGTAGGACAGCATCCTTCACTTTGGGAGACTTGCTTTCCAGCCCTGGACAGGCTTTGCAGATGGGTATGGGGCCTCTGTCACTCCCCCACCCAACCAGGTGCCACCACCTACCAGAAGGCCAAACAAAACAGTAGCAAAGAAGCCTCCGATGAAGCCTTCCCAGGTCTTCTTCGGTGACAGCTGTAGACAGAGCACAAGTCCTTAGCAAAGGGTATTTATTATCTCTGGCTTTGGGAACAACAAATGCTTGTTTAAAACCTCATTCTGCTAACCACTTCACCTTCTAAATTACCTCATGCTTGGTTTTCTTGTTCCTGGCCTGATTCCCTTCAGTTTCTTTCCTATTTCAAGTGGTCATTTAAATCATTTAGCTATATTATAAAACAGTATACTAATTAAATAGCAATAGTCAAATTCAGATCAAAGCCCTCAAATATTCTTATATAGCTTATATAAATATTTTCTTTATTAGCTCTTCTTTTCCTATGGATAACTATCAATGTTTTCCATTGATTTTTTAAAAAAATTGATTTAGTACCAGCCTTTCTCCAGGATGACATAAAACACACAAAGCAGCTAGATTGCCTCTATCTCCCATGCTGATCTACTTGTATTGAAAGCATCACCCTTCCCTTGAGGGTTATCTGTTTACCTTGATGAGGGGGGTCCGGCCAAAGAAGAAGCCAAACATATAGGCCATGATGTCATTACAAATCACGCAAGAAATGGGGACAATGAACCTGCAAAATAAACCGAGGGATCAACTCTACCAAAGTGATAATACCTTAAAAGTCCACAAAATAATGCCATTCATAAATTTCAATACCAAAATAACTCAGAGTATTTGTTACCCATTAATATATAACTTAAAAAAAAAAAAAAAAAAGAAAACAAGTCACTCCTAGTACCTGGAACATAGGCATTCAATGTTTACTGAATAACTACTGAATAAATGAAAGTTGCAATTCTATAAAATGTCATTTGTTTTTTTGTCATTATAAAGTAATTATCTACACAATCATACAGATTTAAACTGTAAAGAAAAGAAGAAAAATAAGTTTTCCTTGCTTCTCCCACCCCTACCTCCATTCCCCAAAATAGCCATTTTTAATTATTTCTGGTTTTTCTCCTTCTAGTCGCTTCCTCCCTAATTCTGATCATATATTTTGTCTATTTCATAATTTACCTAATTTTTTAACTGTGTTGCTATGAGCTCTATCTAGTCAACCCTGCCATTCTCTAGGACTAGGCTGTGGGCAAACCCACCATCTATACCCAGATAGACTTCTTCCCTGTCCCCCACCCCCACTGGGCTGGTCATCCCCAACATAAAAATGGGGACAGTTTCCACCCTCTTCTCCTCACTCTCCACTCTCTGACAGTCACATTTTTAAAATGTCCTCTCTTACAATCCTGACTAGTGAGGCTCAGTGGGTTGGGCGCAGTCCTGCAAAATGAAAGGTTGCTGGTTCAATTCCCAGTCAGGGCACCTGCCTGGACTGTGGGCCAGGTCCTCTGTTGGGAGTGTGGGAGAGGCAACAGATGTTTCTCTCTCACATCAATGTTTTTCTCCCTCTCTTTCTCCCTTCCTTTGCCTCTCCACAAAAATAAATACATAAAACTTTTAAAAATTTTCTTCTATTACAAATTTATACATAAACCTTAATTTCCTGGCCTATCAACTATAGGTAAAATTTTCTGACTTGCTGTTTGTTAAGGGAGGGATTTAAAGCACCTATATTCCCCCAACCCCACCCACAATATTTACTCTGTAGAGGCTTCTGGTACATACTTTCTGCTCTACAACTATAATTAAGTCTTGCAGGTTGAGTCTGAAAACCAATAACTAGAGATTTTAGTATTAATCACTGTAGAAGCAAGTGGTATATCTGGCCCTTAAGATGAAGACTTAGCATATATCACTGTTAAGAAACACCTAACAGAAACTCTGAAAGAAAGGAGCTGCATGCTCTCCAGTCCATTATTAATGTCTTAACCAATAATACCTGTAACATTTGTATGAGCTAGTCTCTGTTCTAAGCACTTTACATGTATTTACTAGTTTCTTCCTCAGGAGGTAGGGAGTACTATACCCTCATTCTGAGATCTGGAAACAAAAGCACAGTCCAAGGTCTTACCCAGAATACTTTAGTACCTCTCTTATGTACACTAGGTTAGGCCTCACCTCTTCACTAAGACCATCTAGTTCCTTTAATCAGCCTGATGATTTCTATCAATGTTGATAAGACTTTCTGTTGAAACCACTGCATTTCTATAATAAAGTCTACTAAGTAGCAGTACAGTCATGTGCAGCTAACTATGGAGATACCATTCTGAGAAAAGCTGTTATGTGATCAAGTCCTTGGATGAACATCACGGAGTGCACTTACACAAACCTAGATATATAGCCTACTATATACCTAGGGTGTTGCTCTGTTGGGGAGGGAAAAAAATTTGCCTCTACACTGCTGGGCTCTTGGCTGGTAATAAAAGGCAGGTTAAAAGAATAAATAAATAAATAAATAAACAACAAGTAAAAGTTTAAAAACATATATACCATTCGGAAAACTGAGTAACTGGCCAAAATGGCTGAAGTTACTAAATTGAATATCATCTTCAGTTGAAGACAAAAGAAGATACTAACGATTGAGGAAGTTGATTACAGGAGGTTATCAGGCAAAGCAAAGTAAACAAGGGTAAGGTTGTTATGCACATTCAAGTCTATTCTTCTCCGCACTGATAATCATTTGCAGAAATAAGGTGCATCCCCCTCTTCCAGGTACAGCAAGGAGACACTTACATATGGAAATTTCCCAAACTAATGTAACTTCTACTTGGTTTTCAGAGCTTCTCCCAAGTCTGTTATTTCTTAAAATTAATAAGCCTAAAATAATCTTTATGCTAAGAAGAGATATTTTGGGGTGATAAAATTCTGTTTCCCTATAGCTCCTCCTAGGCTGTAAGTCTGTTCAGTGTGCTACTTACTGTACTAAATACAATAGGCAATTTATTACGCAATGGTAAGTTTTTGTGTAACGCATCACACTGCGACTTAACCAAGTGACAGAAGTTTGTCAGCTCCATTGGAACCACCACAGTACATGTGGTCTGTCATTGATCAAAACTTTTATTAAGCAGCATATGACTAGATACATTCGTTTGACACATTGCCAGATTCCACTTACTAACAGTTTATTTAGAATGGTTTTTCTACAACCATAGAAGAAATCAGCATATCATTCTTGTATCTCTCTCTCCCTATGCTTATCAGCTATAGTATTAAGGTTAGATAAAGCTCAGCTATTATCATTCTCCTTTCTTTTTTTAGGTATGGATTCTCATGCAATTTTCAAATTGATCTGTTAAGTTGTTTTCTTGATGACATTTAGTAGCTTACATTTTGCCAGGAAATCATAAAAATTTCCTCTAGAATTTCAAATTTGTTGCCATACGGTAGAACTGTCATTGATTCTTTAAAGATCCCTATTCCTGTTGGCCTAGAACCATGGTTCTCAAAGCGTAGGCCCCGACCAGCAACACCAGCATCTACTGGGAATGCACCAGTAATTCAAATTGTCAAGCCCGAGCCCAGATGTGCAGAAGCAGAAACTTGGGGCTGGGGCCCAGCAATCTGCAGTATAACCAGTCTTACAAGGGATTCTGATGTAGCAAAGTGAGAGCCATTGGGTTGGAAGGTAAGAGCCCTGTACATGAGAAACACCCACAAAGTAAATGGGAAAAATTCCCTCACTGTCATCGCTCACCAGATCATTCCTTCAAACAGGTTGTGGATAACAAGATGGGACTGGGTGACAACAATCAGTAACGTTACATGGGTCCAGCCAAACTGCAAAAGAAAAAGAATCAACTTTATCAGTTTACCCTGAAAGGCAACAGCCAATACCAAACAGAAAATTGCTGAGAAACAAGCAGGAAAAACATCTGCTGAAGCATATCTTACTAGAAGTGAAAGGATACAGAACAGGCCTCCGGGAGAAACTCTGCCTCCCATTACAGTGCCCATAAAAAGTCAGGACCACATGGATCATCAGGGAGTAAGTCTTTCTGTGCTCTGAAAGCCTGGGTACTTCTAAGTATTTATTGAGTGCCTGAGGTGCTCAGAAAGGAAATATGTTCCATTTGGGAAAGAGATGTAGGATATTTGTGGACAGTGCCTGAGGCCTTGAGACAAGATAGTAAAAAACTAGGAACTTCAGCAAGTAGAATAAGGGAAACTGAGACAAATCATTAAACAAGGTGCTAATAAATTGTAAGATCTTGTCTTCCCTACCCAAGAACCACTTAGAAGCAAATGGTTTGCAAGCCTAATCCCCAACAAGAGAGTGAGTACTGAAGCCACCTAGTCAAGGAGATGAGAACAGAGACTCAAGTGGTGCTATTAGTACCGGCCAAACCCAAAAATAAATGAAGTCAGAAGAATAAATACTTTTAAAAACCCAATCAGAGCCAGACAAATCCAAGATAAAAGTAAAACAGGGAAGCTGACCAGAGAGTGATCCCAAACTCCTTACAGAACACACCTGGAAAGCTGTTGAACATTCTGTTGAAACCCTCCCAAGACCTCCCTAAAATTCTCACCTACAGAAAACAGATAAAAACTCTTAAGACACAGGACCCAGTGTGTGCTCCCCCTTAAGCATGCCTGAGTCCCTTCTTTCCTCAGGTATGAACTTCTGCTTTCTTTCTTCTAAGCTCTAAAGGTCCCCAGGATACTTGCCAGCAGGGGCAGGTGGCAGCAGTCTGTCCCTAGCTAACCCCCTGAACCTGTCTCCAAGGGCCCTGCTTTTGTCTCTGTAACTGGCTTCCTGAGTCTGTGCAGCTCAGTGTGACTCATTTCTACTGCTGGCTTCCATTCCTGAGTCCACGCAGCCCAGCGTGGTGCACTCCCGCCATTTCTGTTACTATGATATCCTTTCTTATATCTAGGCAGCCCAGCGTAGGCTCATTCCTGTCACTATGATCTTGCCTCTTCTATCCTAACCCCTGCCTTTGTTTGTCCCCAAACTTGACTCTCAAAATCACCTGCACTCATGTTGTGAAATCTTTCCTACACAAAGTCAAGGACCCACACATTCACACCATGCCAGGGCAGATCCACCTCCATCATGGTCCCCTTCTTGTGACAGCACCACCTTGGGCCTTACCTGAAGCCCACTTTTTTCTTCATGCACCGGGTTCCGGAAACATACATAACACACTGCCCTCCAGGTTTATGATTTCTCACAGAAAAGATCAGGGATCTGTTGACTTTATGCAGAACTTCATTTAAGCCAAGAATCTACATACACACATACATTTATTTCCCTTACCATGTAGAACTGCAGGCGATAATGCTTCTTGACCAGACTCAATACAAACATGCAGAATCCTGGCATGAGGAGGGAGAAGAACAGGTAAAATAAACCACATTCTGCATTAACCTTTGTCCCAGTCATTTCTTTTGGCTATGTACATGATCATGATGGTGAACCTTTGGCTAATTTCCTGGAAGCAGTTAACTAGTGCACAATCCCACCCCCCAGGTAGGATTGAGATTGTGGAGCAGGGAGGACCACAAGGACTAGCTCTTCAGATAGTCATCAGGAGGGAAAAAATGACTCAGTCAAGACAATGAAAGGAAGGTACTATCTTAAAATTTTGCAGACTGCATTCAATTTAGGCTGCTGCTCACCAGCTAAGAATAATTTGATCCTAGGGCAGAGGCCAAGAAACAAGAGTCAGGCTGCTGCCTAATTTTATAACTAAGATCTTACCGTAACACAGCTACGCCCATTTGTTTACAATTGTCTATGGCTGCTTTCGTGTTACAAGGGCAGACTGGGGAGGTGCAACAGAGACCCTGGGCTCCCAAAGCCTAAAATATTTATTACTTGGACTTTTAAGAAAAAGTGTGCCAACCCCGGTTCCAGTGAAGAGGTCTGGTGGCAGGGGCTGTCCACCAGGGATGGGGTAGAGGCCACCCCTACATCTCTTGAAGACACATCTGATGGCAAAACAATAGCTGCAGCCCCCACCCTTCTCCAGGAAGGAGGAGAACCTTTCTCCCTGGATATGGTGGGCCCCTCAAAAGCAGTTTCTGCCCAGAAGAGAGCCTGTGGCTATCCCAGACACCCCTGACCTCCCACTGCAGAGCTGCCTTCAGGGTCTGAGGCAGGCCTTCTGCATAACCTCAATGTCTGCAACCTCTTAGCAATGGATTTTGTGTTTTAATACCCAGGTGTCATTCACAGAGCTGATCAAAAATGGGTCAGACAAATTTAGGTCAGAATACCTTTCTCATGTGGCTCAAACTAGCTTCAAAGGCAGCTGTGGGAAACACTAGCATTCTCAGACCTAGTGTAAAGTCTGAACTGAGTTTAGACTGACCAGCACTTGACTGCCAACTTTTAATGCATGTGATTTAATCCTTGCAGTAAGTCCACAGTTTTAGCTCTAGATTACAAAATAGCTCACTGAGACTCAGAAGATTAAGCTCCCTGCCCCTGTGAGGTCATAGAGTCTTTTAAAATCCAAATCAGGAATATTTCCACCACACTACAATGCCTGTCCTAAGAAGATGCTCCTGAAGATGGCTGCCTTTTTTGATATCTAAGTTATAAAAACAGGTAGCTTTTTTTTTCAGTCACAGTGCAGGATCTCTGCCAACAGGAAAGTCAAGACAAAACCATGCTGTGAGCATTCAACACATACCTATTAGGTAGAGAGTAAAGGAAATGAACCGGTGGTATTTGCTGAGAATCCGCAAAGGCTCCTCTCTCTGGACCAAAGTGAAGAAATAATCCGTCACTGTTTCACCGTAGAAGAAATAATTTACACACAGTAGGAAGTACCTGTGAATGAAGACAAGTCCTTGCCGCAGGGAGCACGTGCAGCCTGTCCCTATAGTCAGAAAATCCCAGGAAAGGGCCAGAACAGCAGTCCCTCCACCCTAAAGACCCCGATGGTCCCTGTTCTCTAGTGACACTGAAAGTGAGAAGTTTATCTAGAAATTTGTGGCAGCTTTCATTCACCCTTCATTTATCACAAACCTGGGGTTTAGTTTTTGCTGGCTTCCATTCTTGAGTCCATGCAGCCCAGCGTGGCGCACTCCTGCCATTTCTGTTACTGTGACTTCCTTTCTCACATCTAGGCAGCCCAGCACAGGCTCACTCCCATCGCTATGATCTTGCCTCTTCTATGCTAACCCCTGCCTTTGCTTGTCCCCAAACTTGACTAAACATACTCTCAAAATCACCTGCACTCAAAATCACCAAAATCAGCCTTTGATGGAGTATCTATACCTAGCCTAAGAACATTCAAACAAAAGATAATGCTCCAAAACATGTCTCACCCCGCCTCCCAGTCTTATTTTCACTCTCCCCCACAGGGCCCTTCGTGCCTAGCAGGATGGCTCACTCCAGCTTCACCTCCAGTCTGCTTTGCTCCTGCCTCTTCCCTGACTGGGGCTCCCTCTTCACTTACCTTTCTTCATTCATTGTTCCAATACCATTTTCTTCATAAAACCTTGCCTGAGGTAACATAATATCTGCCTCCCTGGCATTCACTTTTATTCTGTAGTACCTCAGCCAGTCTGTGTTATTCTGAGGAAGATTCCAGACTCCTGATACCAACTAAAGAGCCCACGAAGGCCAACACGTAGTCAGGCCTATGAGATAGGTGGATTTCAAAGGTGCTATGCAAGTTCACGGCCATCACTCCCCTTTCGCCACAGAACGTTTATCATCCGAATCTGTTAAGGGTTCCTATGGGGCTGGAGAGCTTACCAGCTGAGGGTCCTAAACCAGGGTAGGTCATAGGAGTGGTAGACATTGTAGCCAATAGTAATAATCTCGTGGAAGCACTTTATCTGAACACACATCACCTGTAGGATACACAAGAATTAGAATCCTTGATAGCTCCCCAATTTTTATGATCTTTGGAAACAGAAACCAACAGGTCAATGGGCCTTCAAGAAAACCAACTGTACTTAGGGAGAATGTCAGTCCTACAGAAAGTCAGCTCTTTTCTCTCTCACACCATCCCACATGGCAATGTAGCCTTTTATGTCACACGGAATAGATCCAGTTTCTCACAATAAATACATGCTTCAGGAGGGAGTGTGGGGGGAGGTGGCTGGGTATAGGGGACAAAGAGGGAAAAAACTGGGACAACTGTAATAGCACAAACAGTACACCTTTTTTAAAAAAGCAATCAATATGCGCTCCTGAAATTTCAATTAACTTTTTATTCTACAGGCTCATGGGACTCAATCAATATTTTCCTCTTTTGACTACGAATACAAATACTTGAAAAGCCCCAACTGCCGTGCTCAGCAGTCGGTTGTTCGTCATCTGACCCTGACCGTGACAGTGGGAAGACTGAGAGGGAAGCACTGTGGACTGGGATTCTTCAAGAAAGGCCTAAGCCTATGAGCAAGGCCCCAGGAAAACAATGAACAAAACCAAGAATCTCTGTCACAGCAGGGGTCACAGTATAATCAAACAGTTGAAATAATAAAATCAAATTTTAAAATGAAGAGGTATCTTTAACCACAGACTACTGGCCGTCCTATGCCAACATCCCTCCACCTGGCTGCTAAAAAGTGAGAAGTTACAGATACTCTAAGAAAAAAATGCCCTGTGGAGCCTGGACCCCAAATGATTCCCAGAACGAACCCAGCACCTGGCACTTCAGATGACCACTCCTGCATGAAAAACTGAAGGCCTCACTAAAATAACACGCAATGGCACTTACAATTATCATTAAAACCATTGGTCCCAGGTAAATGATGACGAAGAAAAATGCAATCATGGCCAAAGTCAGGATGCCTCTCACCCACCAGTTCTTCCATCTAAGTTAGAAGGGAGGAAAGGAGAAAATAAGTTAGGAGGCCACAAGAAAGAACTGACACAAACCCAAGGGGGGTGGCTCTTCGTGGGAGGAGAGGCCTGAGGTCAATCCTTTCTAGGAGCACCTCCTTCACGGGGACAGATGAACTAGCCACATGCCGGTGGGAGCAGGGCCACTACAGCCAACACCGTACCCACACCCAACTCAGTGGGTGCTCCATGGCCTACAGAAGAATACACACAGCTTATGTCTTAATGAAGGAATCAGGCAAAAATCCCAAGAGAAATGAAGTGCTCTCTACTTCTATACCTACTTGAATGAATGGCTTCTACAGCTATCTCTATGGGGGGGAGGCTACAACCCTATTTCCTTCAGCAAAATCCTACATTGCTCTGCTCCTGTGTTGTCATGGTGACAACAATATTGAACAATGATAATGATAGCTATCACAAATACACACCTGGCACCTTTATAAGGACTTTACATATATTAATTCAGTCAGACCTCAACACTCCCAGTTTTTGCAGATGAGGAACTGGACACAGCTGTGAAGCAGATAAGCTGGGATTTGAAACCTGGGAGCCTGGCGCCAGAACACATGCCCTTAACCACTGCATAAGACAACCTTTCAAGGGACACAGGTGTGGGAGGTACGCAAGGAAACACTTCTAGATAATCTTCTGGGGTTTTATAGTTTGTGTTTTTAATCTGCCCACATAGGTGGCATTGGAGAATCTCAAGGGATCAGAATTTCAACACTGGATTCACCCAAGTTGCAATGTTTCTCAATTCTTCCAGAACTTTTAAATGCCCATAATGGATGTGCATGGAGAGGGAAAACTACACTGTGAAGTGGAAACACGGGCTCCCCTGTGAAAAGCAGCCCACCCATCAGTCACAAAGCCCAGGGACCACTTCCAACCTATGCTGCATCAGTGACCTTGCCCGCCACCACCCCTTTGTCCATCCTTTCCTCCTTCTGGAACTGGGCCCCCCAACCCAGTCTAGAGCACCCTTCAATTATCAGACCCCTCCAGGCTGTGCTCACAGTTGCTGATAAGATGATGCGCAACGAAGCCCTGGGCAGAGGCCAGGGAACTGTGGTCAAGGCCAGTGGGCAGGCCTTCCCGGCACACTTTGCCAGAAGTGGATGTCCTCTCTGTGGGACCTGGGTCTTCCACGGCACTTGGACATGCCAACCAGGCCCCCAACAAGCCCCTGCATCAGTAAGCCAGGTTACCTTGAAGACAAGTTGGAGAGGGCCCTGTTGAGGACCTCTGGGGTATCGTCTGCAGAAGTTACTGGGGGAGCAGCTTCCGCTCGGCTCTCGCTGTCCGATGCAGTCTCTCCATCTACCTTTGCTTCTGGTTCTGACTCCTACACGGCAGAAAAACAGAAGAGGAAAAGGTCAAAAATGTCGAGTAGGACACTGAGAGGTACATGCCTGTTATAGGAGATGTGTGGGAAAAGACCCAAACTGGGCCTGAAGAACTGGCATAGTCAGGTGACATGACAGATGGGACGCATAGCAATCCTGGCACTGCTCTGCCCTGTGCCAAGGTGGCCCGCTCTCTACTGCAAGAGAGACTTGTATCTGCAACAGTCACGATGTCCTCAATCCCCACTGCCTGGTAGGGGAGCAGGGGAGGGGGCAGCCCAGAAGAGGGAGGGGCTCCTTTGTATCCAAAGAATGCAAAAGGGGGCTGTGATGAGATTCCTTCTGGGCCTCATTCCTGAACCTACTACTCGAAGCTTTTATTTCTGAAGGGAATTTAGAATAGTTGCTGTGAGAAGACATGGAGGAGAAATTACATTATGCAGGACTAGACAGTAACAATGTTAGTGTTTACATAGCCCTTCACAGTTTTTAGAGCATTTCCCCCACACCGTGACCCTCCGAGAAGTTCCAGGAGGAACGAGAGAAACACAGGACGATCCCTAGGTTCCAATGGAGACAAGGGCTCTGAGAGGCTCCAGGGCTGGCCCCAGTCTTGTAACTTGCATTTATTCATCCCACTAGATTTCCTTTTATGGAAGCATCCTGGAATCCATTTTATTTTTTCAGTAAGAAATTCAAAAGGAAGTAAACGAGAGACGGCAAAAGGATGTTTTTTACTACAAGTTCTAAGCTTTCATTATATACATGAGCAAACACATTCAAGTTGAACTAACAATTTGAATTTCCCTAATTAATAAATATATAAAGTTAAGCACCATTTCAGACGTTTACTAGCCATTTGAGTATCTTCTTTTGTAAAGTGTCTGTCAAGTCACAGGCCAGTTTTCTACTGAGTTTTCTGCCTTCTTTTTCACTTTTTTTTTTTCTTAAAGTTTTATTTATCATTTTTAGAAAGAGGGGAAGGGAGAGAGGCAGAAAGGGAGAGAGACATCCATGTATGGTTGCCTTTCACCTGCCTCCAGCCACAGACCTGGTTGGAGACCTGGCTTGTAACCTGGTTAGGTGCCCTGGCTGGGAAATCGAACCTGCGACCTTTGCATTTGCAGGCTGGCGCCTTATCCACTGGGCCACCAGCCAGGGCCTTTTTTTTTTTTTTCCCATTGCTTTTAGAGAGAGAGAAAGGGAGAGAAAGAAACATGGATGTGAGAGAGAAAAAGCGATTGGTTGCCTCCTGTATGCACCTGGACCAGGGATTATATGCATTTAGACCAGGGACCGAACCCGCAACCTAAGTATATACCCTGACTGGGAATCAAGCCCACAAGCTTTCAGTTACAGGACGACACTCCAACAAACTGAACCACAGCAGTCAGGGTGCATTTCCTTTTATTAATTTGTAGGAATTTTTTATACATTCTAGACTTAAGTACTTTGTGTCACTAAAATGTATGTTCTCTCAGGCTTCTCTAACTCCCCACCCGTCATTTCCTCTAACACTTGGACCTTCCTCTTGGCACTAGTCACTGTGAGGACTTAGGAGATCCTCATAACTGTCTATCGTTACATAAACATAGGAACCAAGACACCTTGTTCTCATGATATCCCCATGCCAGGCACACAGTGAAATACTAATGGATGGAAGGGTGGAAGGAGGGAGCAAGGAGTTAACTCCAGGTATGATAAAAAGAGATCTAGGCCCTGCCCTCATGGAAACAGCTATTTCTATGTTACATCGGAGCTGTGATAACATCACTAAACAAAAGGCCTGTAGTACAAGATTGCTCATACAAGAAAGAGACAGCTGGCTTTGGTAAAGGGTCTACAGAGTTAATCTCTTCAATCGGATCTGGAGGAAAGAGGTATAGCTTCTGACAGTTGGGGTCGCTGCTCCTTACTCTGCCAGAGCTGAGCCTGGTGGCCCTGGGCATGTCACACGTGCCTCTGAACTTCAGTGTCCTCACCTTATAAAACGGGCCCCAGAAAGAGGCCCTTCTTACCTGTCAGGGTTCACTGAAGAGATACAACCAAATGCCCTCCAAGGACTGTGACCTATTCTGCCACCCGAGAAGTTCCGAAACACAGCATCACCTCCAGAATGATCCCTTTCCAGTCAGACTGAACAGAGACCGAGGCATTCAGAACGGCTTTCTGTTCTTTACCTTAACATGATCATCTACACCCCATCTACAGCAATCAGCAACATGAGGTAGAATGCTGGGTGATTATCTAGACTTGACCCCTAAACCGAGGGCCTTCAACACGAGCGCATGGCCCACAGAGACCTCCCAACAGGTGCTCTCTGCCAGCAGATCTAGAAGCCATAGGGCCTGAGCCTGAGCTTGGGCACAGCAGGTGAGAAGGCACATGCCTGTGTGCATCTCTCTCTCTCTCTCTCACACACACACACATACACACACACACACACTGTACTGAAGTCCCAGCACAAGGTTATTTTTAACTCATCCGTCCTGTTGTCAAGGAGACTCACAAAGGTTGCTGGTTCCTCAGAGGAAGGGCAGAGCCGCGGGAGGGCAGGAGCTGGGGCTCAGAACTGACTCCCCTGCCTCTCCCCAGCCCTCCCCCTACCGGCCTTCCAGGCCCTTTTCCAAATGTTGGCCCAGCACTGTATCCTGCACTATCGCCAAATGTGACTCCTTGCTGGGATGGGACGAGGTGAAGAGGTATCTTAAGGCAGAAAGTAGTAGGGGATCAAGAACTCTAACAAAGACACTTTGACTGTCATTACCAAGAGATCAGGGGACCTGAGATGAACAACTAGGAACTTGAGTAAATGTCCTGAAGGAACAAGCCTGAAGGAGAGTTACTTCCTAGGTGTTACGTGCGTGTAAGCAAGTAACTCCAAGGTCCCAAGCCACGGAAAAAGCCTTTTCCTGGAGGCTCCCTCTGAGCAGGAGACCAACCCCTACACGGACGACCACTCTCCCGCCAGCAGAAAGGCAGGTCCTGTGCATGGGAAGGAAAGGGCACAGCCCCAGAAGCCAGGGGTGGGGTGGGGGCAAGTCGGCCAACTCTCCAGGCTCCTGACCCTCAGCCACCACCCTGCCCCAGCCAAGTGTCACAGGAGAACAAGCCAAGCGACAGAAACTTAAAGAGAAACTTAAAGGCCTACAGTGTTCCAGCTCCTCCCCACCCCATGGGCAAAAGCCTTGAACTTGGGCATCTAATGCCTGAGTATAAAAGAGGCCAGGCGCCGGTGCAGCTTCCACAGTGGCCTGGGAGGGAGCAAGGACCTGGGAAGGGAGACTTTCTGCAGAAGGTGGCAGCAGCCAATCAGGGAGAGCAGGGCCCAGGGCCCAGCACTCTTGCTCATTTTGCTCAGCACAGGCCTCCCTCCATTCTTAGGTCTTTCCTGTGGGGAAAGGATCCCTCATCTCAAACAATTGTTGGGATGATCAAATGCAACATCGATGAATGTCTATAAAAACTAAAAAGGGACTGAATAGTAACAACCCTCTCACCCTAAGTCCCCTTACCACAGTGCTCAAGACAGGCGCACAAAATCCTTCAACACCCACCCCAGGCAACCTTTCCCAAGAAGAGTGGAGTGGGGAAAAAAATGGTGACCATCAGGCTTTGCGAAACCCATGTGCTAACCAATTACATGATATCAATATATGCCAGCCTTATTTCCTCTTTCACACCTTCAATTCATCCAACAGGCAGCCCCAATTCAAAACTGATCTGCTCCCCAAAGCTGCCATGGAGGTGGAGGTCTGAAACACAAATGCAGCAGTATATACTAGTACGTTCTCGAGTGGATATGCGCAACACAATGCAATCCACTGAAGTCTCCCACTAAAGTAAGAGAACTTATTTCTATTTATCTTTTTTTCATTTTTTAAAATTCTATGTATTATTTTTCAGAGAGAGGGGAAGGAAGAGAGGTATAGAAGGAGAGAGACATCAATGTATGGTTGCCTTTCACCTGCCTCCAGCTGCAGACCTGGCTGGAGACCTGGCTGCAACCTGGTTATGTTGCCCTGGCTGTGAATCGAACCAGTGACCTTTGGGTTCGCAGGCCGGTGCCTTATCCACTGTGCCACCAACCAGGGCTATTTATCTTGTTTGTATTTTCTTACCTGTGTGTGCTTTATAATGGACCTATTAGTACATGTATAGAACTTAGTAAGCTTGTGCAAGGTGGGACATGTGGCAAAAACATCACATACATGGCAGCAACTGTGGGTGTCTGGTTTCCCACTGCACCAAGTAGTTGTCTGGAACATGGCAGGCACCCAAACATTTGTGAACTAATAAGATAATTAATTCTACTTGACCCACCATGGACCAGTGTCCAGACTGCACTCTGATTTCCAGCTCACATGCCAAAACCCACACCATGGCCTCCACGGTGGCCCTCAAAGCAGGGCCAGACCAGTGCCCCCTCCCACCCCCCTCCCTGCTGAGCACAGGGTCTAAGGACCCAGCTCAGTAGTTCTGGGACCTGCAAAGGGCAGCAGGGAGAAGCTGCCTTACTGCTTCAAGCTGTCTCAGCCCAGCCTCCAGGCATCCTCTCCTTTCTTTCCCCTTCCTTCTATTCCTCACTCCCTCCCTCCTTTTCAACCCAAGAGCCCAGATAAGAGGCTATAAAGAGACTAAGTGGCGCAGACACTGTCTCAGACTCTATTATCAACCACTACCCATCATCCCTCACTCCCTTAGCCATTTCCCAAGGGGGTTGTTGTGCTGGTGTAAACAGGAAACAAAAGTGGTGCTTTAAAAGGAAGAGCACAAAGCTCCCTGGGAAGCCTCCTTCCTTTGGTTCACTTAGATCCTCTGGGAAAGGCAAAAGCACGGAGGGTGATGGGCACATGGAGCCTCCCCGGTGCCAAGAGCTCAGGTGGGACCTGTTATCAGCTTCGGAGAAACTCATGCTCCAAAGGCTTCGCCTACCAGCCTTCCAGGGCCCCTCTCCCAGCCACAGCTGCCCAGAAGCCAACGCCAGCACCGACCTGGGGCTCAGAACAGCACAGAGCCCTCCCTTCAACATAGCAAGAAGAAGCCATGAGGGAGGACCAGAGGAGCAGCAAGACAGGAGGGGAAGTTTCTTGTGGTCAAAGCCTAGCCTTTTCTGGCCTGGGGAGAGGCCTGGCTCAGTCTGAAACAGCACTTGCCAACCTCATTTACACTGTATACTCAAGGTCAAAAATCCTCCCTCTTCCCACTCCCTTCTCAATTTGCAGGCTTTCCTGAAAACCTGCCTTGGGCTTACATAAGCTTACTGGGCAGTCTCCTTCGAGGCTCCCTTTGGGCCACCTGTTGAAGGGACCCACCCCCCAACCTCAGTATTTCTTAGAACACCACAGGGACACTCACAAGTGGCGATGGTCAGAGCTTAACCAAAAAAGTGTGGCTGTGGCCAGGCTGGACAGGAGCCCTAGGCATTGTGTCAACTGGGCTCCAGGCAGATGGGACTCATCCCACCCTATACCTCATTTCTTTATCTGATGCCAACTCACTTTTGCCCCTTGCTAAAGAAAACATATTAACATTCTGTTCAGTTTGTCCGAAAGGACCTAACAAATGGCAAAAGAAAATAAATGATATCATCCACTAGGCTTTTTCTTCTTTTTCATTTTCAAGGCAATTTCATTAAAAGGTAGTATTGGCTCCCGGTCAGGCGGAGGCCTAGGTCAAAAATACAAAATAGAAACCTTGTTTGCATTTTCTCTCCTGTGTGTGCTTTACAATGGACTTATCAGTACATGTCTAGAACTTGGTAAGTTTGTGCAAGGTGGCACATGTGGCAAAAAGATCACATATGTGGCAGCAACTGTGAGCGTCTGATTTCCCATTGCACCGAGCAGTTGTCTGGAACATAGCAGGCACCCAAACATTCACCTCCTCATGCATCCATGGAAGAATTACAACATGATCTCAAACACAAATAACAACCAGAACTGTCAGAACATTGAGCTTTATGGAAGTCTGACAACCAAAGATTTAAAGAAGCCACATTCATGCAGATGGGTATGAGGGATAGATTCATGGAAACCGGCAGGCAGTGTGGCTAGGACAAGTAGTGGCAGTGGAACAAATGGTCCCACATTCATGTGTGGTGAGTAAAAACTGGGAGGGATACCCTGGGAGCAAGTGATTCCATATGCAAGCCAGATACACAGTCCAGGGTTCCACCACAGAGAAGATAAACCCCCATTATTTCTGGCTGTAAAAATCAGTGGGGGTCACCTTGGCCAGTGTGGCTCAGTGGATTGAGTACCAGCATGCAAACCAAAAGGTTACTGGTTCGATTCCCAGTCAGAGAACATGCCTGGTTTGCGGGCCAGGTCCCCAGTTTGGGGCATGCAAGAGGCAACCACACACTGATGTTCTCTCCCTCTCCTCCATCCCATCCTATTATTTTTAGAGAGAGGAGAAGGGAGAGAGGCAGAGAGGGAGAAAGACATTAATGTATGGTTGTCTTTCACCTGCCTTCAGCTACAGACCTAGCTGGAGACCTGGCTTACAACCTTGTTAATGTGCCCTGGCTGGGGAATCGAACCAGCGACCTTTGGGTTCACAGGCTTGTGCCTTATCTACTGTGCCACCAGCCAGGGCCAATAATTTTTTTTATTTTTAATTTTATTGTTGTTGTATTATATCCATCCCCTTTTTACTCCCTTCTGTCCCCTTCCCCACCTACCTACTCCCTCCCAAAGAATTTTAAAAAAACAGTTGGGGTTGGGGCCATGGAAGAAACTACCAAATTGTCACTGCTTAAAGAGCCCACATGGGAACGCAGAAGAAATTGCCAGAATTTTGCAGCTTAAAGGACCTTCATGGTCTCAGAACATACACAACCCCCAGGGAAGCAACTGGAAAGCACCAATCACATACAGGAAATAGGTGAAGTGACTGAAAATGGAGCAAGTGCCAAGCAAGACTCCAGCAGCAAGGTAGTGGCACTGTCCCCTCTCTGACCCTTCCCCCACATGCAGAGCCACAAAGCGAATACCTAAGTCTCTGCCCTACACAACGTAACAGGTGCACTAAAACAGGGAGTCAAAGCAGCTCTACCTAATACATAGAAGAAACAGGCACAGGGAAGTTGCCACATTAAGGAAACAAAGAAATGTGGCCCAAATTAAATAACACAATAAAATCCCAGAAAAAGAAGTAAGTGAAATGGAGACAGCCAACCTATCAAATGCAGAGTTCAAAACACTGGTGATAGTTTACTCAGAGAACTCACTGAGTACAGCAAAAGCATAAGGGAAGAAATGAAGGCTACACTAAGTGAAATAAAGAAAAATCCACATGTAACCAACAGGGGAGGAAGCTGGGGTTCAAATCAACAATTTGGAACATAAGGAAGAAATAAACATTTAACCAGATGGAATGAAGAAACAAAAATTCAAAAAAACAAGGAGAGAATAAGAAGACTCTGAGACATCTCCAAAGGTACCAATATCCAAAGCATCGGGGTGCCTGAAGGAGAAAAGGAAGAGCAAGAAATTGAAAACTTATGTGAAAAAATAATAAAGGAAAACTTCCTTAATTTGATGGAGGAAATAGACATATAAGTCCAGGAAGCACAGAGAGTCCCAAACAAGTTGGACCCAAGGAGAACCACACCAAGACACATCATAATTAAAATGCCAATGGTTAAAGATAAGGAGAGAATCTTAAAAGCAGCAAGAGAAAAGCAGAGTTACTTACAAAGGAGTTCCCATAATGCCGTCAGCTGATTTCTCAAAAGAAACTCTGAGGTCAAGAAGAGACTAGCAAGAGGTGTTCAAAATGATGAAAAGCAAGGACCTACAACCTAGATTCTTCTACGCAGCAAAGCTATCATTTAGAATGGAAGGGCGGATAAAGTGCTTCCCAGACAAGTTAAAAGCAAAACGAGTTCATCATCATCAAGCCATATTACATGAGATGTTAAAGTGACTTATTTAAGAAAAAGATCAAAACTATGAGCATTAAAATGACAACAAACTCACAACTATCAACAACTGAATCTAAAAACAAAAACAAACTGAGCCAACAACCAGGACAGGAACAGACTGATAGGTATGGAAATCATTTGGAAGGTTATCAGCTGGGAGGGGGAAAGAAGAGAAATGGGCAAACGGTTCAGGGATCAAGAAGCATAATTGGTGGGAACAAAACAGGCAAGGGGATGTTAAGAATAGTATAGGAAAGGGAGAAGCCAAGAATTTACACACACTACCAGTCAACATGAACTAAGGCAGGGAATTGCTGGAGGGAAGGGGGGTACCAGGTGGAGAGGGAGAAAGGGGAAAACTGGGACAACTGCAACAGCATAATCAATAAAATATACTTAAAAAATAAAAAGATAGGATGGAGCTAATACAACAACAATAAAATTTAAAAAGAAAAAAGAAAAAGACAATCTCAAATAAATAAATAAGTAAATGGTATAGTAAGTTCTCACTTATTTACCAATAGTTTCTTGGAACTGCAGTGGAAGGATACATATCGAAGCCAATTTTACCATAGGCTAGTTGTAAACAAGAGTTAAGTTCCTACGGCACCTCATCAGGAGGTGCCTTAACGGAAACCATGTTGAACAAAACAATGTTATTCAAGGATCTGCTGCACTCAATGCCTTGGCTAACAGCTCTGTCCTTTCTACTGGCACTGCATTCAAATTCGTCAGTGCCATTTACCGGGTGACTCCATAACACACAAACTGTGTTTTGCATAGATGCAAATTATAACCCTTGTCCTGAAGAAAAGTCATCAGGCTGGGCCTAACCTTTCTGCTAAATATCTGCCTCCGTCATCTTAATCAACCCCTGTGGCACCTGACAGGGAACTGATCCCTCCACTTACAGGCACATCCCCAAGATAGAAATTACAGGTTTCTAGCCCTGGCTGGTAGCACAGTGGATAATGTGCCGGCCTGCGAACCCAAAGGTTGCAGGTTCGATTCCCCAGCCAGGGCACATAACAAGGTTGCAAACCAGGTCTCCAGTCAGGTCTGTGGCTGGAGGCAGGTGAAAAGCAACCATACATTGATGTCTCTCTCCCTCTCTGCCTCTCTCTCTTCCCCTCCTTCTAAAAATAATGAAATAAAATCTTTAAAAAAATTAAAAAAAAAAAAAAAACAGAAATTACAGGTTTTTCCTTAGTAAGAGTGTCAGGGTCCTACGTATCACTCTAACTGAAAAAGTCAAGTAGGTGCGTGTGTGCAGTGTTGGGAATAGCAAAGAAAATATTTCTAGCTTTTTCTAATGCTGACTCCATTTGACACGTTCCACTGTCTGAACAACGGATCAAACAGGTGGAGCACTATTGTCAAAGTTTAGAATCATCCCCAATATGGCCATACCCTGTACTGCAAAAGCCTTCTATAATGAAAAGGACAGAAAATGCACTCAGCCACCCCAGATGGACTGCTGCACTGAAAGTCCCTCACAGGCAACTGCACTCCACACCAAAAGGTGGATGTCAGAGGACAAAAAGGGCTCGAGGGAGATCCAGCTTTCTAAAACCTACCTCTGGCTATGAACCACTTCCTTTCCAGGCAGTAAGAGGGCACTTTCCATCATCTATTTAGGTTTCAAATTCATCAAATGTAAGAACTGCCCTATTCATACATGTTTACCTTGAATCTTTGCCTTGAATCTGGTCTGGTAAAAGCTCAGTGTTTTTTTAAACTCACTGAATTTTAATGCAACTCATCAATCTTTATCTACAAAGCCTAGAATAATGGTGCCACCACCATTACTATGAAGAAGACAACCCTAGAGCTACAGTTATACAAATGCAACTAATAACTAAAAGGGCTATGATTTCAGCCCATCCCAAAGGTTAAAATGATTAAAGGGAGGGGGAGTCCCAGGGGGCACCCATAAAACCCAGGGTGGTTATGAGCTGTACTTCCAGACAGCAATGAATGTGTTGCCAGGAACAATGAGTAGGAGGCATAATGAAACCTTTTAGAGCCCTAAGTGGTTCGATCCTGCCCTACAAAATGTTTAAATCTCTGTACATTTGCACTCTTTTCCCCTGAATAATAAATACTCCAAGCAGCGTCGCACATCTGTCATCTGAGCTAATTGGACTGCATATTGGAAAGCCCCTTCCAAAGCTAACATGTTAAGATACTACTCTCATACTAACTGCCTCCATTATTCTTCTTCCGAACATCACTATCACCTGAAATTATTACACATTTGTCTATTCTCCCTATTGAAACATAAACTCCATGTAGAAGGTACTTCTGTTTTTCACTGCTATATTCCCATGGCCTGCAATGCTCCCTGGCATATAGAAGGTCCTCAGTAAATGTTTCCTCACAGACAGAGGAAGGGACAGAAGATAATAGGTTAAGGAATAACTAAGGAATTCTCCTCTTCTGAGCCTGTAGGTTAAAATGGCAGGTACAGCCCAGACTGGTGTGGCTCAATGGGAGGGGTGTCATCCTGCAAACTGAAAAAGATCACCAGTTCCATTCCCAATAGGGCATATGCCTGGGTTGGGAGCCAGGTCCCTGGCTGGGGCCATGTGACAGGCAACCAGCTGATGTTCCTCTCTCAAATCAGATGCTTCTCTCCTACTCTTTCTCCCTCACTTCCCCTCTCTCTAAAAATAAATAAAATATTTGTTAAATGGCAGGCATAAATATCACACACCACAATAGCCAGTGACTTTGCACAAAACATTCCCATCTTACCATGGTAACACAGATTTGCAAGTTCCATAAGTGGAAAGAATGTGAACATCTTAAGAAAGTCATAAGCTTGCCCCATCAAACATGCAGAATAAAGGTAACAGAATAAGAAGAAAATGTCAAAAATCTCAAGAGCTGCTGACTGCTTTCCCCTCCAGCACTCTTGCCAAATGGATATACTGGTATACTTCAACGATAGCATAGGGATGGATGTAATACAACAACAATAACATTAAATTTTAAAATATATATTTAAAAAAAAAAAAATAGCATGGGTCTGGTTCCAGACCACCACAGTAGAGCGAATATCTCAACGAAGCAAGGGTATACCTGCACCTGCCCCCTGGGCTTCTAGAAGCTGAGCTCCCTGCTCCAAGCCAAGACAGCCAGGTACATTAACAAAAGAGAAGTAGCTCACCATCTTAATAACAAATGCAGCAGGCTGACCACTGTTCCTATCCAACTCTGTCTCAGCTGCGGGTTGAGGTCAATGAACAGAATAAACTTTTAACACCTCAGTTATCTGATGTTTAAAAAAAAATTTGTTAATCCCTAGTGAAAGTTCAAAAACAGCCAAAAGTCAGCTACTTCACCAGTTTTTTTTAATGGCTTTCTTTTAAATGCTGGGGTCACAAATCTTCTACCCAAAGATCATTGTACACCGCTGCAACACTTTGCAAAGAACACTTTACCAGGACATTGTCCTACATGTCCTTTGTTAAAAAGCAAACCTCAAGTAAGTGAATTTTAAAACTCTTATTGGCCTTATTCAGTGATTCATGAATTAGGGGATATCTAATCCAGCAGACAGAAAGGAGCTGTACAAAATATAATGTCTACAGGTACAAGGAAGGGGAATCAGGACGTTATGCTGGGGGCAAAAAAAAAAGGCAGATTATTTTAAGATCACTTTCCCTAAGGGGATGGCAGGGTTTATCAGGCAAATTACCTAACTAGTGCTGATCAAGCAATTCCTGACTGACTAGTTTAAAATTCGATTTCTAGGAGAGCAAAATCTGTTAAGTCAAATCTCAGTTTGGTAACAAGGGGCCTAACATAGCAATGCATTTGAGAACTGTTGTCTTGTTTCTAACATCTTGAATCCCCATTGCTCTACCACCTGCACGCACCTTAGGGGCTAATGGCTGAAGAGGCTGCCTGTCCCAGTATATTATACAGGCCCTGTGCTTTAGTGCTCAAGTTGGAATCCTAGAGTTTCTTCTTCCTTATTATCAGGCCACTGGCCATCATCATACTTGTCTTTCCAAGCTGCCTCTTGCTCAAAGCAGTAGCAAGGGAGAACTCGGAAAGCCAAGGCTCTTAGAATTAGGCCTATGCTGCCCTGGCTGGTGGCTCAGTGGATTGACGCTGGCTTGTGAACCCAAAGGTCGATGGTTCGATTCCCAGTCAGGGCACATAACCAGGTTGCAAGCCAGGTCTCCAGCAATGTTTGTAGCTGGAGGTAGGTGAAAAACAACCATACATTGGTGGTTCTCTCCCTTTCTTCCTCCCTCCCCACCCTTCTCTCTAAAAATAATGAATAAAATCTTTTTAGAAGAAGAAGGGGGGAAGGGGAGGGGAGGGGGAGAGAGGAGAAAGGGGGAGGAGGAAGAGGAGGAGGAGGAGGAGAAGGAGAATAATTAGGCCTATGCTAAAAACAGACAAGGGCCAGAACAGCTCACAAGTTCACAGCTGAGAGGGTCCTCAGCCCAGGGCCCAGTCAAGTGGCACAGCAGCCTCAACTGTTCTCTGAGCATTTGCTCCAAGAGGGCCTGGCTGGAAGCAATGGCCTCACAGCCAGAAAGGCTGGAGAATGACAGGACAGCTCAGCACCTATGTCCTGCAGATAGGTATTCTGGAGCCTGAGAGAGACACAGTATGGGAAGAAATCTATCCACAGGTTTCTATAGGCAGGGAAGTCAGCAAAGTCTTTCACTGCACAGCAGGGGTGAAGGAGAACTGGGCACACCCAGTCCAAGCCATTTGCCACGCCTGCATGCCATCTGTGTTCCTGCAGAGAAAAGGAGGGACAAAGGACTAATGCCATTAAAAGCCTCCAAACCACACAACCTCCAGAGCAATGAACAAATGTACGTAGCTCATTATTTACAAAAACATAAACACATTTTCGGTACTCAAGAATGGTCATACTAGAATTCACTAAAGCCACGTTAATAATGAATGTCAATCATGTAAACACAAGGTGGAGAGCAAAACTAAGCAAACAAACAAAAAAGGCTGCAACTGACTTTCCAAAGAACCAAGACAGTCTCTATCTCAGGGAGAAGAATGTCTCAGCTTGAGGACAAGGGAATGAGTACTAGCTGTGCGATCTTGAAAGAAATCACGTCACAGCTGGGCCTTGGTCCTCCATCTATAAAACAGAAACAAGAGTGTTGGAACGACAAAATAAGTCTGTTTTTCGAGATGTGGGTCAAGACCTACTGGTTCTTGAAATCAATTCAGTAGATCACAACTGGCAAGAAACAGAATAAAATATGATGCAAGGAGTCAAGCTACTGGTGGCTGCCTCTGAGAAAGGAACTGGTTAAAAGAAATCACAAGGGAACCTTGCAGGTACTGCTCATGTTTTGTCTGATAGGGGAGAGAGAGAGCAGACTTCAGAGATTTGCTTATTTTATTAACAGTCACCCCTCTATAGAGCTATGATATGGACACATTTCCGTATATTATACTTCAGTAAAAGTTTACATAAAAAAGTAGAAGAATCAAACAGAACAGAACACTTTTGAATGTATCACAGACAGTAAAAGTATTGTTTTATGAAACTTTTGCTTCAAAGTGATTTTTATACGCAACCTTGTATTGGGACACAATGTAAAATGTATTTACTCCTGTGGATCAAGACCCAAAAAAGTCTCAAAGGCCTGAAATAATACAGAGAAATATGTTGTAAACTAAGTCACCATACAAATGTTGGCTGTTGTGGGGGTAAGGGCAAGAATAAGGGAGAGACATAGCACTATTAACCTTTTACAGATGAAAAACTAAAACATAAAAACATAGCACCTGTGTGGTACATACAAAAGCATTTGAAATGGCATGCCTCTCCATGACCCTATTTATATCTGAAACCTATCCCATACCTAGGTTTCCTCATTTAGAAGTCTTTTCTTTCTCTTCACAATCCTCTGGAAGAGAAAGTAAGTCAGCCAATAAGGCAAAACTTCTACCTGAAGACTCTTACTCCAGTTCAAAGAAACTAATAATGAAATGAATTTCCAAACTAGTGATGAAACTGAAGACAAACAGGAAATACTGTCTTTGAACCAAAAACTACAGCATATTAGCAATTAAAAGGCTACAGTCTGTCAAAAAAAAAAAAGTTATTCAAAGTTGGAGATGAAAGATGAAGAGAGCAGCAGTTCAATGGTCTGAGTTAGATAGACCTCAGCACAGAGAAGGAAGTTAAACAGAAATGTGCTGAAATCAATTGTCACAGTTGATGTATATTTTAGAAGAGCACGCATTGCATTTTAAATTTTAGTAAGTTTAATTTTGAATTTAGTAAAAGTTCACTTATTACATTGTAGTTTTAAGTTTGAATAAAACTTTCAATTTTACTTATTTTATCTACTGACCTACATAGAAATAGTCATTTATGGTTAGCATTTAAATTTTTATGAATTTAAGTTTTTTTTAAATCCTCACCCAGGATATGGTTATTGATTTCAGAGAGAGAGAAAGGAAAGAGTAACAGCAATTTGTTGCCTCCCATTCGCATCCCCAACCAAGGATCAAACCCACCTTTTTGGTGTAAGGGATGACATTCTAATCAACTGAGCCACCAGGCCAGGGCATACGAATTAAGTTTTTACTTGACATTCTGTAGTGTGTTCAAACTTTGTGCACCTGACCCACTCACTTAGTTTTACTTACTATCTTTTTAATTTCATCGAGTTTTTTTTTTTTCATTTTATTGTTGTTGTATTACATCCATCCCCTTTTTGCTCCCCTCTGTCCCCCTCCCCACCCACCCATTCCCCGCAAAGTCAATCCCACCTGTTGTCCATGTCCATGGTTCCTTTATACTAGGTTCTTGTCTAAGCTGCTCCCCTTCCTTGCCTCTGCCTCCCCCTCCCCCCAAGTTTTTTTTTAATATGAACACTTTTTAACAAAATAATGGGATACTAAGCACATCATGTTAACAGAGCATGGTACTTCAATACCAAAAATAAATACTGACATGCCGATGATTTTCTTTTTGCTCCTCAACTCTAGTTGTTAAGCTCAACAAATTCCTCCTGAAACCAGAGGCCTGTTTCTCACTGTGCAGCCGGCTGATAATCTTCACAGCTGCCTTAGCACCACTCAGCCTTCTGACAGCCCCCTGTGCTGGGGACAGCCAAGACTGACCAACCAGGAGTTCATGACCACTCAGCAGGACAGCTGTACCTTCTAGCTTTGCCTCCTTTGTTCCCCTGGGACAGCCAGGTTTGCCAGCCTGCCAGGCACCCCCATGACAAATCAACATGCCTATACTGGATTGCGTGGAAGCTACTGAAATCCAAGACAAGAAGCCCAATGTGCCAGGGAATGCACATGAGGAAGGGAGGGTAAGAGACAGCCTTTCTCAAGAACTTGGACAGTCAATTTCCACAGAAGCCTGGAGAAGGGAGGGGGTGAAGATATGGGGCACAGGAATCGAGTGGCTTCCACACAGGAGCTGGGGGCTAAGCTGGACCTCAGGGTGTAAGGGTTCATGCAACCCAGGCATCACGTGCTGCAGCCTGCAGGACCTGCCCCAAGATGCCCCTGCCTCCAACTTTCGGGCCGAACAAACTCAGTGGCCAGGAACTCAGTGGCCACTGTCAACATCTCCTCTCTCCAAAACTGATGCAGAATGAGGTAAGGGCTGCCCCACCCACCATGGCCTAGCTGGCTAACCCTGAGATGCTCACGGGTTCTCCTGTGTTAGGGGCTCTTTGGCTAAGTGGCAGAAGCAATAGGACTAGGAGACCAGGAAGCCAGGGAGCAGGAATGGCTCGGACAAGGAGCATGGACCTCAGATTCAGCTCACTGAGGTTCCAATGCTAACTTGTATTTCAGGCCTTATTGCTCATACCTATGAATAGGAGCCAATACTTCTGACAATCCAGCAAGCCCTCTTTTAGAAATGCATACAAGTGGCCAGCTGGTCACTGCATGGTCAAACCTCATAATGACATCCCAACCCTGCCCCAAGGCTGTCCTCTAGGCTATCACAGCAGCATGGCTGTGAAAAATAGATGGAGATATATATATATGATTTTATTTATTATTTGTAGAGAGAGGGAAGGGAGGGAGGCAGAGAGGAAGAGAAACATCAACGTGTGGTTGTCTTTCACATGCCTCTAGCTAGAGCTGGCTGGAGACCTGGCTTGCAACCTGGTTATGTGCTCTAGCTGGGAATAGAACCAGCGACCTTTGGGTTCACAGGCCAGATCTGGGCCACCAGCCAGGGCTGGATATATATTTTTTTTAATCCTTAAAGAATACCACAGTTTAGATCTCTTAATTTCTCTAACCACTTTAAAAACTCCTAAAAATCAATAAGAAAAATGTGAACATGCCAATAGAAATATTAGCTTAAGAGAAAGATAATTTGCCAAATACAAATAATCTGTATTTTAATTTCACAATATTCAAAGACATAAAAAACAAAATGGCCACAAGAAACCATTTTTTCTGACATCAGATTGAATGAGTAGATGGACAAGGGTTAAAAAACCTAGTACATTCACATAATGTACACAATTAGAACCACTTTTCTGAAAGATCATTTGGAAATTTGTATGAAGAGCCTTTAAATGATTCACATCTGCTTGATGTAGTCATTCCACATCTAGAAAATACACTAAGTGAATATCTAGAGAAACATAATTTATGTGAGGATGTTCATTACAGCATTATTTACAAAAAGAAACAGCCTATTTGTCCAACAATAGAAGATTCTGCCATGATCAATTTAACAAAGATAGGGAGGAATACCAAGTAACCATTTTTAAACCTTAGGAATAAGATTAGTGGAACATGATGAAAATGCTAATAGCAATTATATTCTGGTAATGAAATTAGGATATTTTCATGTCATCTCCGTATTCTTCACAAAACAGGTATTGCTTCCATAATTAAAAAAAACACAACATGAATATATCTAAGCCCAGCACTCCTCTGTGTTGGCACTGTTGTAGATATAGTAGGTTAAATATGATTTCAAATCCATTTGGTTATGACTTAAGTGAAGTTGTTTTAATCCACTTGTTTATGACAAAGACAAAGACCAAAAGAATAGTTTTTAGAAGTAAAATTGTTTTGCTATAAGAATATACAACGTCACTGTTCTACATCTGTTGTCACTGATTAGCAGTCAGCAGCCCCTATGGGGGGTTATCTGTAAGAACATATGCAGAAGCAATTGTGTCTGGGTGATATTTAAAAAATAAATACTGGTGGGGAGGGGGACAGAGGGGAGCAAAAAGGGGATGGATGTAATACAACAACAATAAAATTTTTTTTAATAAATAAATAAATAAATAAATAAATACTGAGGTCTGGCCAGATAGCTCAGCTGGTTGGATTATCAACCTGATAGGTCAAGGTTGCAGGTTTGACCTGGGTCAGGGCACATACAAGAAGCAACCAATTAACAGATAAATAAATGGAACAACAATGCAATGTCTCTCTCTCTCTAATTAATAAATTTAAAATTATAAATAAATAAGTAAACACTGAGAATTTATGAGCATCATTTGAGAGTGATTTGGGCAAGGTGACTCCCACTAACATATCTTTCTCGGAAGAGCCTTAAGACATGCGCTGCTTTCTTGGCAAGGCACCCCAGGGGGACAGTGGTGATAAACCTCACGGCTGGCCCTGTGGAAGAGATCAGCCCCCAAGCAACGCTGGCATCTATTTTTGTTCCCTAGCAACATGCTCCAAATTAGCTCTAGGCTGGACTCTGACTCTCATGTATTTTAATTCATATAAAAAGGTATACCTCATATTAAATTTGGACTTTATTTCTCTCACCTCCCCTTACCTGGGACAATAGTGTGATTAATCTTTCATTTGTTTGGAATCTGTTATTTCTTTATTTTCCTTGTTAAGAGACATTATCCTATATACTACTGGCTTGTGAAATTATAATTCCCCCAGCAAACCCGTGTTAAATAAATTTCTGGCAAAGACAACTAGTCTCTGAGCAAACTTTTGCTGCCTCCCCAAATCTATAAAAATAAAATAAAAGATACATTTACTGGCTTCCCCTGAAACTCTCTGGCATGGCCCATAAGGCCTTCCAATCACACTTGGAGATTCCTGAATCATTCATTCTCTCTCTATCCTTCCAGGCACATTTCCACTCCTCCAGTTCAAATGTCCACTCCCAACAAGCCCCTTCCTCCACCCCCTGCAGCACTGAATTTTTAAGTGAACCCTGGATCAAGTCACACAGATGAACACACAGGGCAACATCACATTCTTTAAAGCGTCCAGAAGCACCAGTGCCAAGGTGAGCTTCCACCACATTACTTACACTGGCACGCCTTGTTTTACTGCACTTCTCTTAACTGCACTCACAGATGCAGCATTTTTTTCCCACAAATTGAAGACAAGACTTTCTTTCCACCAACCAGAAGATCAGACTCACTTTACTGCAATATTCACTATACTGCCGTGGTCTGGAACAACCCACAATAACTCCAAAGAAAACCTATACTAAACTCAACAAAACTAAGAGATAAGTGGTCAATGAAGGCTGGAATTTCTGTGCCAGATTTCCTGAAAAGAAAGGGCCCTGAAAAATCTCATATCATCCTAGTCCTCCACCCCCTTTTGACCACCCTTGACACACTAAGTTTTTGTTTCCTCAACTTCAAATGGGGGCTCATTTTAGTGTTTTGGATATTTTATAACCAATGGAAAATGTAAGAAGTCATGTTTTAAAACACTAAACTCAATAATTAAAATAATTCTTCCTAAGATCTAGGAAATAAGACATCCACCACAGCCACCAGGACTCAAGTGGAACTCTTAAAACAATGACGTGTCACTTGTTTAGTGAAAAGTCCCTAGGAGAATGATATATTTGGAAGAAATAGTTCTTTATCAAAAGTTCTGTGGATTAAGCTGGTATGGCTCAGTGGATTGAGCATCAGCCTACTAACCAGTTCAATTTCCAGCACATGCCTGAGTTGCAGGCCAGGTCCCCAGTTGGGGGCATGCGAGAGGCAATCACCCACTGATGTTTCTCTCCCTGTCTTTCTCCCTCCCTTCCCCTCTAAAAATAAATAAATAAAATATATTTTTTATATCTTTTAAAAAAGCAGCCCTGGCTGGTGGCACAGTGGATAAGGTGCCAGCCTGCAAACCCAAAGGTCACTGGTTTGATTCCCAGTCAGGGCACATAACCAGGTTGCTAGCCAGGTCTCCAGCCAGTTCCATAGCTGGAGGCACATGAAAGGCAACCATACATCGATGTCTCTCTCCCTCTCTGCCTCTCTGTTTCTCTCCCTTCCCCTCTCTCTACAAATAATAAAAATCTTTAAAAATATAAAAATATAATTAAAAAAAAAAAAACATTCTCAAAATAGCTATTCCCCAGTAACACCTTTTCAACAGAAAACTATGTGCAAATTGAAAGTCTCTGCACAGAGAATTCTGTGGGACAGATAGGAGACAGAAATGTCAACTGTTCAAGATAAAACTGTGTGTTTGGCTGACATTCTTGTGAAAAAGACAAAGCTCATGCAGACCTTGCTCTCCCAAAGTTATAGGAGGGCCAAACACAGCACAGGCTGGATTTTAGTGGGAGGTTCCATTAAAGATAGCCAAAGATCAGTAATGAAGGAGGTCCCCGGGTGACTGTAGCACCTTCACACTCAAAGCAGGATGGCACACTATAAACCTATAGTGGAAAGGAATACAGAAGATTTATGATTCATGCCACCAGAGTTCAGCCCATGAAAAACACTGGCCAAAGGCAATCAGAACTCTCGCTGGCCAGCCAGTCTCCCTGCAAATAATGGACCTACTTCTCAAACTTACCTTTCAGTGATTTTTCCACCAAGGACCTCTTACTTTGAAGACGATTATTATTATTTTTTTTTAAGATTTTATTAAATTATTTTTAGAGAGAGGGGAAAGGAGGGAGGCAGAGAGGGAGAGAAACATCCATGTATGGTTGCCTTTCACCTGCCTCCAGCTATGGACCTGGCTGGAGACCTGGCTTGCAACCTGGTTATGTGCCCTGGCTGGGAATTGAACCAGCGACCTTTAGGTTCACAGGCCAGCACCTTATCCACTGTGCCACCAGCCAGGGTACGAAGACTGCTTTTATTAATAACCGATTTATATTTCTCCAAAGAGAACTGCCACATTGCACTAAGAGCCTAACCTCCTTAGGCCCCTCAGGCAGCAGGACACCTGGGATTCAATGCCAGCCCCACCAGTAGCTGTGCCAGCTCCCCAAGTCACTGCTCAGCAGCTGGGGGACATGCATTTCTGGTGCAATGGTGGGAAGAAGATGCACGTGCGATGATAACCTTTATCTAAAGTCTACTTGTTAAAGCAGCACCATTTCTGGCTATCTTCAACTGTTCACATCCACACACATTTGTAAGAACTCAAGATCATCATTTTAGGTAACAATTACTGTTCAGTCCTTTAGAGATCAAAAGATATAAATCTGATGATAAGAGACATGGTACTGAGGGCTTGGTTTTTCCTCTATTTTTATAGAAGTGATGCTGGACATACTTGTGAGCTATGGGATGCAAGGAGTTCCCTCACATTGTTTCTGTTTGCCAAAAGAGCCTCCCACCAAAAGATCTGCAAGGCCTGTGCGTTGAGGGCTCTGCGACTGAGGAGCAAGCAGCTTCCTGTGCTCAGCCCCCAACCCCTTCCTTCCCATCCTCAAACATGCAAAACCACCCCCCTCCACTTTCGGCCTCACTGTCAATCAATCAGCTACCTGCCAGCACTGCAAAGACCCCGACCCACCACCACGGTCTCTACTCCAGCTTTTCTTCTTCATTGCTTTGCAGATGTGTCCATTTTCAACAGGCACCTTCAGGCCTACGGAAGTGCTTAGAGATAGCTGGTTGTTCCATCACCCATTCTCCTTCCCTCCATTGTAATTGGAGCTCCAGTGCTTGGCGAAGCAAGTGGCCACCTAGAAGGGACCTTTCCTAGCTTCCCTTGCAGCCAGATGAGGACATGTGACAGCATTCTGGCCAATGGGACATAAACAGAAATAGTGACTAAATTTTCTAGGAATTGACCTTATAGGAAAGGAGCAGGCCTTGCATTTTCTTTTCCCCATCTCCCTGCTCCTGGAATATGAATGTGATGGTTGGAATTCCAGCAGTGATACTACTATACTAAAGATAGAAGTCACACACTTAGGATGATAAAACAGCAAGATAGAAGAAACCTAAATCCCTGACACTGTGAAGTCATTGGAATGCTGACCTCCAGACTTCTTTTACATAAGGGAGATATACTTCTATCTTGTTCGAATAACTATTATTTTTGGTTTTCAGTCCCTTCCAGTTAAACAGGGTAGCAACTACATTTTGGTATTTGAAATTTTGCTACAGTGTTTAAAGAAATAGGTTCTAAAGTACACAGTGCTAGTTATTTTGTAAGGTAATAGAGGCTAAAAAATATAAGAGCTTAGAAAAAGGTATAAAATGGAAAAGGTATGTATAAAAGTTTACTGTTAAAAAAAAAAAAACCAGCCCCTGGCTGGTGGCTCAAGAAAACTGCCACCAGCCTGTGAACCCAAAGGTCGCTCTTTTGATTCCCAATCAGGGCATATAAGCAGGTTAGCAAGCCAGGTCTGCAGCCAAATCCGTAGCTGGAGGCAGGTGAAAGGCAACCATACATGGATGTTTCTCACCCTCTCTGCCTGCCTCCCTTCCCCTCTCTCTAAAAATAATAGATAAAATCTTAAAAGAAAAAAAAAAAACACCTAAGGTCTCATCTCACCTTCCATTAAATAATTTTTTGGGCCATTGTGGGAACTAATGTGGGCAGGATAAAACCATATCTACTCCTCATTCTACTTTACAGCTCTCTGGTACTTGACACTGACCTTTTCTTTCTTCTCAAAAACTTACTCTTTGGTAGCACAACCCCTCTCCTGACTCTTTCACTGCTCTCCTACCATCTCTCCTCCACCAGCCACAACTCAAATCAAACACAGTCACTTTCCAGGGTCAGACTCCACTCTTGCCCTTCTTAATATCAAGTGCAGAATCCCGGAATCCACATATACCATCAATCAAGGGGAACCATTTTTATCAGTCCCACGCACACAGAAGTGTGGCAACCTCCTGCTTCTAATGTTGTAAGATCAGCTCAGTCTCTCAAACCCAAAACTTCCTGTTGAAGAGGGGAGACAGAGCCCAGGCCTTTTGACCTCAGTACCCCAGTGAAATGAATGTCAGTAAGTACAGAAGAGATGAAAACCATGGCCTTTGACAGAAATGGTAGGGGACAGGGAGCATCTGTGGACATTGGATTTCAACAAATTCCCAGATGACAAAGTGGACTGAAGAGCTAAGATGGATGAAATAAGAGAGGAAATGCAGCCAAGACAATATACTTGAGGAAGGCTCCACAAAAAAGCAGGAGCCTTCCACTCTCTGACACCCTGGAAGCTCTGCATTAAGATCTGACATGTGGGACAGTGGATGAGGTTTAGGAGGTTCTGCCTCCCACCTACTCAACCTAAAATGAAGTCTATCAGACAACGGTATTCTGAATACCGACCCCATCATTAGAATGACCACATAATGTATCCTCTAAACCAGGACACTAAAGAGCAAAAGTGTCATCACCCACCTAGTCCACACCTATTATCATTGACTTCCTCAACCCTTCTCTTCCTTGGTGAATGATAAAGGTTTTGTTTGTTTGTTTTGTTTTTAAAGATTTTATTTCATTATTTCTAAAAAGAGGGGAAGGGAGAGAGGCAGAGAAGGAGAGAAACATCAATGTATTGTTGCCTTTCACCTGACTCCAGCCACAGATCTGACTGGAGACCTGGTTTGCAAACTTGTTATGTGCCCTGGCTGGGGAATCGAACCTGTGACCTTTGGGTTCGCAGGCCGGCAGACACCTTACCCACTGTGCTACCAGCCAGGGCTATGATACAATTTTTTAAAGCAACAGTTCTTAAAAAAAAATTTTTTTTTTTAAACTCTTTTTTTTTTTTTTTTTTTTAAGATTTTTTTTATTATTTTTCAGAGAGAAGGGAGGGGAGAGAGGCAGAGAGGGAGAGAAACATCAATGTATGGTTGCCTTTCACCTGCCTCCAGCTATGGACCTGGCTGGAGACCTGGCTTGCAACCTGGTTATGTTGCCCTGGCTGGGATTCGAACCAGCAACCTCTGGGTTTGCAGGCCGGCACCTTATCCATTGTGCCACCAGCCAGGGCTTAAAAATTTTTTTATCCCTTTCTATGTGGATAGAACTCAACACAAGGATGGTGAACGTTCCTAAAACCCGCCGGACTTTCTGCAAGAAGTGTGGCAAGCATCAATCCCACAAAGTAACGTTACAAGAAGGGCAAGGATTCACTATATGCGCAGGGAAAGCAGCGTTATGACAGGAAGCAGAGTGGTTATGGTGGGCAGACTAAGCCAATTTTCAAAAAAATGGTAAAAACTACAACGAAGATCATTCTGAGGCTTGAATGCATTGAGCCCAACTGCAGAGCTAAGAATGCTGGCTATTAAGAGATGCAGACATTTTGAACTTGGAGGAGACAAGAAGAGAAAGGGCCAAGTGATCCAGTTCTAAGCACTTTTGTGTGTGTGACAATAAAACCTTGATATGTTCACTTCAAAAAAGTTGTTTTTAATCTCAGAACCTCATTATTAAGGACCTCAACAGTTATATTTGCTATTATTAGAAACTAAAATTTGAGAAATTTCTAAAATACAAGAATGCAAGTATGGCAGTTCCTCAAAAAGTTAAACATAGAATTACTACTATATGATCCAGCAATTCCACTTCTGGATATAAACCCAAAAGAATTGAAAGCAGATACTCCAACAGATATTTGTACACCCACATTCACAGCGGAATTATTCCCAATTTGGGTTGTTTGCCATTTGGAGCTACTACAAAGAACACGACTTTCAATCTTCTAGTAGCCATTTGAACATATGTACAGCTTTGCCCTGGGTAATCGCCTAGGAATGGAACTATTAGATCAAAAGGTTTGTGTACATTTAGCTTCAGTAAATATTACGTTTTCTAAAATGCTTGTACCAACATATACTCCCACAAGTAGTATATGAAAGTGCCATTTGCTCCATGTACTTGTCAATCTTGAGTATTTTCAATCTTTTTAATTTTAGCCATTCAGGTGGGTATATAGTGGTATATTATCATGGGTTTTAACTTACATTTCCCTGATGACTAATGGTGTGGGGAAAATTTTCATATATTTATTGATCCTCATGAAGTATCCACTTTTTCTATTGAGAAGTCTTTTTATATATATTTGTTTCATAGGAATGCTTTATAAATTCTGGATATAAGTCCTATATGTCACATATATTTTTTATAAACATTCTCGATGGATGTAATACAACAACAATAAAATAAAATAAAAAAATATTCTCATTGTGGCCTTCCTCTTAACTCTCTTAATTAATTGTTCAAGAAGCAGAAGCTCTTATTTTAACGTAGCTCAAGTTATCAATTGTTTCCTTTATAGTTAGTGCTTTTTTAAATAGGAACTTTTAAACAGCACTATACCATTATCACACCTAAAAAATAATAATAATAATTCCTTTATGTTAAGCATTTACATTTAACCAATAATTTTAATTCAGTTCTCTTTATAGCAGTTCCAAATAGATCCAAATGAGGTCAGAAATCATTAATTTGCCTTATGTCTTTTATGTGTGCGGGGTTTTTTTCTTTTCTTTTCTTTCTTTCTTTCTTTTTTTTTTTTTTTTTTTGGCTTATGTCTTTTAATCTGTAGATTTTATTCTCCATGTCAATCGTTCCTCTCTCTTTTCTTTTTTTTTTAAGTTGGGGAGAGGGGGTGTCTCCTTGACATCTATTTTCTAAAGCAACCAAATCATTTGTCCAGTGATGTTTTTCAATGTATTCTTCTGTTCCTTGCATTTTCTGTAAACTTATACTTAGAACTAGAGTCTCGATCAGGCTCAGATCAGCTTTTTGGACAAGATTCATCCATTAGTTGCACTGTCCATTAAGAGATACGCAGTATCTACTTGTCTCTGTGATGGAAGCATCACTAATGGTTACTACCTCATTCTAGTAATTCAGCAGGAATTGAAAATATTTATATTATATCACTGCTTTTCCATTTATCCTGTAAAGAGAAACTTTACCCAAAGCTTTACTTTAGTTTATTTTGGTTGGCCAATGTCCTCAAAGTGGAAGCTGACTTTAATGCTTATCTCTGTGGTTTTGCTTTCATATAGGTTTTGACTTTCATAAGTTCTTTCTTTCCTGCCAGTTTATCAGTATGTTGAAAAAGGTATTTTAGTTTTATTTTAGCAGACATTTTTAGTTACTTTTAGTGGGAGAGTTAATTAGGGTGTTCAGTCCAATGTACTGCTGGAAACATTAGTCCTACACTCTTCTGTAAGTTATCTAAATAAAGTATGATCTTAAAATATTTTTTAAACAGAGAAAGTTCTCAAAAAAAAAAGAGAGAAAGTTCTCCTAATAAACTACTTGGTTACGCTTTATTTTTTTAAGATCTTATTCATTTATTTATTTATTTTTAGAGAGAGGGGGAGGGAGGAAAAGTAGGAGAGAAACATCAATGTGTAGTTGCCTCTTGCTCTCCCCTAAACATGGACCTGGCAGGCCTCCCAGGCATGTGCCCTGACTGGGAAGTGAATGAGCAACGCTTCGGTTCACAGGCCAGCACTCAGTCCACTGAGCCATACCAGCCGGGGCTATTTGGTTATTCTAAAGCAGGAATTTTCTAACTTTTCCATCTCATGACACACATAAACTAGTTACTAAAATTCCATGGCACACCAAAAAATATACATCTTTGCCAATCTGACGAAAGAAAGTTATACTTTTGATTCACACTAAACAGCTATTATTGTGTTGGCTATTGTCAATCAATTTATTTGACAGTCTACAAGAGAGGTCAGTGCCCCAGACTAAATAGTCAGGTATTGCATGTTTTAAAAATTCCTGTGGCACAGCAGCTACAAATTGCTGTTTTAAGGTGTTTCTACAGGAAGGCATGACATTGCTTCAGAACAATCCCATTCCAAGTCCAATTGCTCAAATGAGAAAGCTGAGGCAAACCAGTGGTGGAGGCAGGTTATGTAAACCAAGCAATTCAAGTCTGTACTGGTAACCACTAGACCAAAAGGCCTAAGATCAAGAAGCAAGTCAATACTCAGTGTTCCTTTGTGAGGAAGGAAAAACCACCCACATGCAAAGACAGTCCCTTTGGCAATTGAGGTGGCTACAAATTTACTGAAGAAGGGAAATACAACATTTATATCAAAAACTGAAACAATGTATATCCCTTTTTGAGCCCACAGTTCTTAACAACATAGAGCCTATCTAAGGATAGCATTCATGAAGGAAGTTTTTTAGTTTTTCTTTTATTTAAACAAGGATATTTTCTGCTGCCTTACAACAGAAAACAAAACAAAATAAAACAAACAAACAAACAAAACCCTTAAATACCTGACTAGTTCAATAAGTTAAGGTATAGCCAAACAGCAAAATGAAATACAGCCATTAAAAGTGATGCTGGGTTAGAATTTTGAAAGATCTCAACAATGTTTAGGGCATATCCTTAAGTTAAAGAGAAAATCGAGCCCTGGCTGGTGTGGCTCAGTGGATTGGCACTGGCCTGCAAACCCAAAGGTCACTGGTTCGATTTCCAGTCAGGGCACATAACCAGGTTGCAAGCCAGGTCTCCAGCCAGGTCTGTAGCTGGAGGCAGGTGAAAGGCAACCATACATGGATGTCTGTCTGTCTGTCTGTCTGTCTGTCTGTCTGTCTCTCTCTCTCTCTCTCTCTCTCTCCCTTCCCCTCTATCTAAAAATAATGAATAAAATCTTTTTTTTAAATCGAGGCATAAAACAGTAGTACACATAGTACAGGAATGTGCAATGTGTATAAAAAGCAAGTATACACACCGAAACATTAACAGTACTTACCTCTATGAGTGGCAGGATTAAGGTGATTTTCTTGGTGCTTCTATAATGAATATCTTTTATAATTAAAAATATTTGAAACAGTGTTTACAAAGAGCTTAATGAACATTTACAATTTGGAAAAATGTGTCTGACAGCAGGAAAAGGCCAGCTATCAGACCATGCCTGGCAGCCACCATTATAGCCACGTGCAGCCAGATGCACGGGAGAGATATTCATTTGACCAATGGTTGTTTCTCTGAATGATGGAACTATATAAATGGATTACCTGCTCATATATACACATTTCTGTGATTTCTATAATAAACACTAGCCTGATAAAGTATTGAGATAGGAAAGATCTAAAATGAATTTTGAGAAAATAAGACTTCAATAGACAGAGGTAGGGAGAGGGGTGATAAAAAGGGAGAGGGTTGACAAAGAGCACATTTTGGGGGTCCAACAAGGGCCAAGATCCCCATGTCACAGAGGCACCAAAGCAAGAGGAGGGGGCTGGTTAAGAGAGAGAGCTATAAAGGACCAAGTTTAAGAGATCTGAAAGGGGAGCTGGAATTCTTTTTTTTTTTTTTTTTTTCTTTTCAAAAATGTTTATTCAACTATCATTGGTACACAAGATAGTTATATGAGTTTCAGGTGTACACCAGTGACTTAGGATTCGATTTGTAGAAACTAATTGGCACAGGACTTTTCTGGAATATACCGTTTAGACATTAAATCATAGAATTTCCTACAGATTTTTATCCATGAGCATGAATCTTCTTTTTATTCCTGAGAACAGATCAAAAGACTTTAGTCATGTGGCTGAGACAGCCATTTGCCTAACTTTGTGTCCAGGATTATCCACACATTACACCAGTCTGGGTGCAGAGGAAATCAAACATCCCCTGCTTCTCTTCCCCCCTCATTTTGCTGAATTTATGATAAGCTCAACACTCATCATTTTTTGTTCGTTTAAATATACAGGAAAAGCTTAATAATATGAGAGGATATGTCTATATACATATTTTCCTGAGTATAGCAAATAAGGATGAAGGCAGAAGTTCTTTTAACTATTCAGTAGAAATTAGACATGAACTTGATAATCTCAGGTTTTAAACATTATATGAAGGGAAACCTATGCCACATCATACAACCTCTGATTGTTAGTGTCCAGTTGTTGCTTCTGAGGTCATTTGGGCTGCTGTAACCAAAACACCCCAGGCTGGTAGTTTATAAACAACAGACCGTGAAGCCCTGTTCTGGAGGCTGGAAATCCAAGATAGGGCGCCTACAGGGTGGGGTGGCATCTCTCCTCAGAGTTGCAGACTTCTTGTGGGTGTCCTGATCTGGTGTAAGGGGCCAGGGAGGGAGCTGGAATTATTTTTTCACCCCTGTATCTCTCTCGTTTTTTTATTTGTTTTTTGTTTTTTTTTTAAGATTTTAATTATTATTTTTAGAGAGAGGGGAAGGGAAGGAGGCAGAGAAACATCAATGTATGGTTGTCTTTTACCTGCCTCAAGCTATGGACCTGGTTGAAGACCTGCCTTGACACCTGGTTATGTGCCCTGACTGGGAATGGAACCAGCGACCTTTGAATTCACAGGCCGGCACCTTTTCACTGAGCCACCAGCCCGGGGCTCCCGCTCTGTATTTCATAGAATGGTTTCAGAGATGCTAAAAAATACAAAGGACAGATGGACTAGAACGGACCAAGAACAAACCCTAAAGGAAGGGATTTCAATTAGAAAGGTTTACAGCAGTTTACATCAATTCCTAAACTACGGAAAATACACAAGAGCAATAGATAAGGAATTCAGGCAATACTTCATTAAAACCTAAGAGCTGGACTGGGTGAGTGAGCAGAGACACAGAGACGAATGGATTTTAAGTTGCAGCAACTCTGAGATCTGATTTACTTGCAGGGGAGCCAGGATGAGGAGGGTCAACATGGGAGAAGTCAGGCTTAGGGACAAAGGAAGTTTACACTGATGGAGGGCATGCACCTAAGAATGTCCTGCAAACCACGAGACTCACAGGACTAGCAAGATACAAATTTGGGGCCCTGCCCGGATAGCTCAGTTGGCTGGAGCATCATCCAAACGCAAAGATTGTGGGTTTCGATCCCCAGTCAGAGCACATACAAGAGTCAACCACTGAATGCATAAATAAATAGGCGGAATAACAGATACATGCTCCATTCCCCATCCCTGCTCTTGTCAATAAATAAATTCCTCAAAAAAAATTTTTTAAAGACACAGATGTGGAAATGAGGATCTGAGAGTCACCCACTGAAGGATCCAGGGTCACTGACACGTCTCCTTATATCTGAAACCCAGGAGCAGAGCGTTATCAGTAAACCCCAGGTGGAGGGCTCTTTGAAACACAGCAAAGTCTTCACAAGGAAATCCAGCGCGAAGGTGGAAGAAACAAAAGGGCATCTGATTTTGGAAGGGCAAATCAGTCAGGTCCTGCCACTCGGACAGCAGCTGCTTGTGACCACCACACCCGAAACAAGGGCTGCCTCTGGGGACAATTAGGGCGGAGGGAGGAGGTGCTCACAGAGTGCCCTTTGTGTCTATCAAATTCTGAACCAAGTTTTGCCTAGTCAAAGCAACTTCATAAAATGTAACTTTCCTTAAAAGGTCACTCAACTTAGTGGGCCCTACGCCATGCCCATTGCTGGGGCAAACAGCAGGAGAACAAAGATCAGGGACTAGTAGGGTAAGCAGGTCTGCCCTCCCTGGCATTGTACCACCATCCCAGCCAGGCAGCCACCACATGGCAAGGCTTAAAAGGCAAAAACTCCTCCCCATGCCAGGAACACATCAGTATTCTTCCAACAAGACTCTGGCAAAATTTGTCCTGGCTGTTGTGGCTCGGTGGATTGAGTGCCTGCCTGTGAACCAAAGCATTGCTGGTTCAATTCCCGGTCAGGGCACAACTTGGGCTATGGGCCAGGGTCCCCAGTTATGGGCATGAGAGGCAACCACACGTTGATGTTTCTCTCCCTCCCTGGCAAAATTAGTAGTCAAGTGTCAGAGTCTGTTTCCTTTCCAAACAAGAGGCAATGTGATAACAGGAAAGGCTGTGCTTTCTCGCCCCACAGTCTCCAGCGCCAGTGAGAAAGGCGGGGACTGTTCACAGCATGTGCACATGCGGGAGAGCCACTCTGCCTACCCGCTGAGAGACTAACAAGTTGTATACACTTCACCTTTATGGATCCTAGAAAAGAGGGAAGAGTGTGCAAATCAGAAATATATGATGCTCATACTTTTTTATAAAGGTTTGAAGAATGATTATAAGCTTCATTTCTATGGTTTCCCAGATTCAAGTTAAAGAATTTCTTCAAATCAATGGAGAACAACTGACTTTTTGAAGCCAAAATGGTATGAAATTCTGGACATTTTCCTCATAATATGCAAGTAGCTACTCTCAGGGATGGGCTTCAAAATATATAACCACCAGGCATCTACTAACTAGGAAAACTGAACCTAATCTACTGTTTCTACAAAAATAAAAATGTATCTCAAAATACCCACATTTAGTATATGAGAATTTACTTTTTATATATTTGACATTTTGAAAGATCTGTTTTTGCTATTTTCTTTTTATTTTTGTAGCCAGATAAGAAAAACGGATGTTATTTGGGCATTTTCTTTTCTGTCAATCAAATCAGAAGCGTTAGGTATCTGTAAACTAATTCTGCACTCTTGAAAGCAGCATTATGCAATATAATGAGGAAAAAAACAAGAATTAGAAAAGCTCCTATTATCCATTCTGCATCTAACCAACTGTGTGATATTGGGCTATAGTATCCAATTCTATAAAATAATGACCTTTAGGACCCCTTCTAATTCTATCATCAGATGAGAGCAATTTAACATTTTTAAGAGACATAAGTAAATTTTTCTAAGAGAAAACAGCACAAACAAAATATTTTAAACAAAATTAGCTTTTTTAAAAAGCCCTGGCTGGTGGCACAGTGGATAAGGTGCTGGCCTGGTCAAAGGTCGCTGGTTCAATTCCCCAGCCAGGGCACATAACCAGGTTGCAAGCCAGGTCTCCAGCCAGGTCTGTGGCTGGAGGCAGGTGAAAGGCAACCATACATTGATGTCTCTGTCCCTCTCTGCCTTTCTCCCTTTCCTTCTCTCTAAAAATAATAAATAATTTTTTTTTAAAAAAAAAGCTAATTGTAATTACTCACAAATTGGGGAGTAATTGAGTTTTTGAAAATAAAGCTACACTATTTGATCAACATAAATCAAGAAACTTAAGCCCTGGCTAAGTAGCTCAGTTTGTTAGAGAATTAACCTGATATGCCAAGGTTGCTGGTTCAATCCCTGATCAGGGCACATATAAGAATCAACCAATGAATGCATAAGTAAGTGGAACAACAAATTGATGTTTCTGTCTCTCCCTCCTTCTCCTTCTCCATCCCCCTCTCTCTTTCCCTCCTTTCCTCCCTCCCTCCAAAAGAAACTTAAAATGGTGGGTTATATAACAAATCAATCTTTTATCATTTCTCCCTATGTTTAAGTCTGAGAATCCTGGTTAAGATTCACTAATTTTTCAATACCAAAGTATTTATCAAGCAAGAAAAAAAACTTAACAGAAACAAAGCATTTTTCCCACATCTTAGTTATAGCTCTTAAAATAAGATTTTTTGTGTGTGATTTTTTTTTAAGATTGTATTATTATTTCCACAGAGAGAGGAAGGGAGAGAGGCAGAGAGGGAGAGAAACATCAGTGTATGGTTTCCTTTCACCTGCCTCCAGCCACGGATCTGGCTGGAGACCTGGCTAGCAACCTGGTTATGTGCCCTGGCTGGGAATTGAACCAGTGACCTTTGGGTTCCCAGGCCCACGCCTTATCCACTGTGCTACCAGCCAGGGCTCCTGATTTTATTATTCGGTAGTTCACTCTTAAAAACATATCAGAAAACCATTTCTAATTATTCACCACCGTCTTAATATATATATTATAGCTAGTGCTGTGAAAGGAGGATAATTGTATACAGCAATGTTCTTCCTACAGCTTAAGCTTGACTGTGATTCTGAGCGCTGAAAAACTCAGCAAAAAAAAAAAAAAAAAAAACTGAAAAGATAGGTCACAGGAGGCCAAGCTCTGTCCATAACACTTTCCTTAAAAGGTGATGGACAGCAAAAAACTAGTTCAAACATTCATAACAGAGATTTAATCATCTTCCAAGAGCAGCGGGTAAATATCAAGTGTATTTTTTTCCTATGAAACTATGATTCAACCAGAAACAACTAACATTATTACAATGTGACTACTCCTGTCCTACCTGTGTAACATGCATACTTATTTAATCCACACAAATATCCTCTGCTGCACATGCTATTTTATCACCCCATTTTAGAGATGGACAAACTATGGCTTTTATAGTGATTTGCTCAGTTATACAATTCTTAGGATGCAGTATGCAGGATCTAAGCTTAAGGTGGACTTAACTGACTCTTAAGCCCCTGCTTTAAACCACTGTTTTGAGTTCAAGTTTAAATTCCCTTTCTAAATGTCACTATTCCCTCTTGATACTGGTTTCATCAATCTAGAAGGAAAGCCTTGAAAGCTGTAAAGTTCTCATTTAAATAGCTCTCCAGCATCTAAATACACCAGAAAACTGTGAACCTTCATTCTAACCTCTAAAATAAAGTCTCCTAAAATGCCAATCCAATCATAAATTTTAAGATGCCAATCTTTTGGCCCATGCTCCATCTTCATTCCTAAGCTTCATTGTAAAACATGGTTAGAAAGGCAGAGGGTCATTCCCAAAGATTAAATTCCAAGCTTCTTAGTTTGGCAACAATATTGTGCTTTGGGACTTTAAAAGCATGGTTCCCAGAGGAAAACATTTCCTTTATTAGCAACTGGCTATGAAAATTCCATCCTATGAGGCCTAATATAACAAAATACTTTCTGACTTTTATAATAAACACATTCTCCAGATTATTTTGAAACTAATGATTGTCTGCTTATTTACAAGACAATTTTGCCACAGCAATTAAGCAACGGTAACATTTTAAAGAATCTTTCAAATTTGTTCTAGTTCTTTTATTTTTATTTTTATTTTTTTGGTTCTAGTTCTTTTAATAAATTGACCTGATATTGTTTTCTGAATTCTTCCATGAAATAAGCAAATTCCCATTTCACAACATATTTCCCTAAAAACATGTCATTTTTTAGTTATTTCTAATTTTCTTAAGTTCCAAGCCAAAATCACTGAAGTTTTCAACCTATAAAATAAATCAAATTAATATTTTTAAGTCAATATTTTTTAAAGCTCTAAAGTATACATTCATGTCCTGGCTGGTGTGGCTCAGTGGACTGAGCACCAGCCGGTGAACACAAGGGTCACCAGTTCGATTCCCAGTCAGGGCACATGTCTGGGTTGCAGGCCAGTGCATGAGGCAACCACACATTGATGTTTCTCTTCCTCCCTTTCCCCCTCCCTTCCCCTCTCTCTAAAAATAATTAAATATTTTAATAAATAAAATATACATTCACCAAAGGCAAATAAAGCATTTCACAGTTCTTAAAATGGATTTTCACTTAAAAATCCTATGGATGATAATTCAGAAATACAGTGATGGAGTCAGGGGCTGATTGCCTTGTTCGTCAGGCTTTTAACAGAATACAGTAGCTGGTGTGTTTCAGGAAGCAATTCGCACTTCATGGACCTCACACCCCACCAGGCATTCTATCATTGTATATTGATTTAAGTGCAGTTGTAAAAAAATGAAGGCACCTTTAGCTGGACAGCTCCTCTCTTCCTCCCTACATAAATATAGGATGAGAAAGTATTTAGAAGTCATCCAGCATTTTTTCTTTTCCTTTCCTTTTTTTTCTTTTTTTAAAGAGATCTTTGTGGGTTTTGGGTGGGGTTTTCAGTTTTTTCTTATGATTTTATTGGGGCAACACCAGCCAGAACTTTTTCTTTGGGAAACAGGTCTAGGAAGCTTTGGGTGGGAAAAATAAAAACTTTGTTTTACTTTGTAACCAGTGGGGGTTTTCTGTGTGTTTGGTTTTGTTTTGTTTTTACCAGTAATGTCTACTATTTACAAACAGCTTTCTTTTAATGTAGCACACTAGTTCTCATGCCTTTTTTCTCCCTCTTCTCACACAATGCTCCACTAACAAGTCTGACCTGTCACCCTGAAAGAAACAGGGCTATGTAGCCTTCAAACATCTGAATACTCACCAACTACTACACAGTTCTTCCAGGCCCAACCAGGGTCTTTACCAGGAAGATTAGAGATTGCTAAGTACCTTATCTCCGCAAGTGACTCCTAAACTTGCACAGAAGCCCTAAACTTTTTCCAAAATATATCCTAAAAATCAATAGAGAGTTTCTCCTTGGATGACCCACTGTCAAAAGCAACAGAGTTATTTAAAACCCAAGACATTCTTTCACCTAAAACATCTCTCCTGATATACCGGCTCTGTTCACACCCCGTCACCAAATCTTGCACTTCCTTCCTTCCTGAGGTTTCTCTAATACCCCTTTCCCCCAGTTATCAAAACCAGCAAGCTAGTTAGGTGGGTGCTGTTGGCCTGGTATAAGGCCACAGGGATTGATGGGAACAGGCTGTTTCTCCGTTTCATCCAAATAACTAGGTGGAACATGGTGGCCGATCTTCCAATTATCCAATATAAGCAAGAAATTCAGACTGTTAGAAGTTAACCAATCTCATTCTGGTACAGACTCCCTCTGTCCATCCTACACACCACTCTAGATCAATTTGTCAACTATAGCGCTCCTAAACATTGCTAATTCGAGGTTTGAAATACTACCAAGAAGTCCCAACCCTTATGCTGTCATTCAACATCGTAGTATCACAACTACTCTCTCCTCACTTTCCTGTGCTCCCCTACACAGACCTTTCACTTCAACGAGGAGTCTACTCCCCTTATCTTATCCCTGACCCCCCTAACCAGCCGCATCTCCAAGATGGCCTCTTTTTTACCCTCCTCCTCTACCCTATCAATGCCCACACGTAAAGCAGGAAACAAGCCCATCTATTGGGAGTGTACCTTCCAACACCTGCTGACTGCGTGAGTCTAGGGATCTCTCTGCTTAAAGCCAACGGATCTCACTCTCGAGAAGGGATTTAAATCTCCTACGAGACAAATCCCGAGGCCTGGTCTTGATGCACCCCGCCAAAAAATTTGGACGACTGGGAGAACCTAAGTCGGGCACAGAGGAGTCGAGTCGCCTACCCGAGAAAGCTCTGCGGGGTCTCGACATCTTCACACCCAGGAAGGTCTCGGAAGGTGGGGGAACGGAGGGTCACCCCTAACCAGCCCTGCGAGGCAGGCGGCGGTGCGCACCCCGCTGCGCGCTCCTTCCTGCGACTCGGAGATACCACCCCCAATCGGACCGCGGAGTCGCGTCACCGAGAATCCCGACTTGTTGACCCAACCTGCGCTCCACCAGGGTCCCGCAGCCAAGGACCCCGCGCTGCCCGTGCGGGCTGCGGCCGGCGGCGACCACAAAGGGTCAAAGAGCTAGGCGACCCCTTTGCGCGCGCCGCCGCGGACCTCCCGCAGCAGCCGCTGCCCCCGCCGCGCCCACCGGCAGGCCGCCGATACCTTGTCCTCCGGCGGTGCGTCGGGATCGCGGACCGCCCTAAGCCTCAGCTCGTTCATGCTGGAGACTCCGGGGCGACGTTGCCGCGGACGAGCAGCAGAGCGGCTGGAGCAGGGAGCTCGGCGCGGGCGCGCGCGGACTCCGCTGGGCCGGCCCCGCCTCGCTTAGCAGCTCGCAGCTCCGCAGCAGCTCGCAAGCCCGGGAAAGCCGGCCTTCTGCCTGGGACCTTGGCCCCGCCCAGCGCTACCGCCGCCCTTTCACCGGGGCGGAGCGAGGTGGACCTCCGCCCACCCCGGCCCACTCTTCCCTTCTGTCAGCAGGGCCCGGGAGCGAGCGCGCACGCGCACTGCCAAGGGCGCTCCACCAATGGTGCAAACCCTCCAGGGAGGCGGGGCAGTGAGGGCGGGGCGGGCGGAGTAACTAGAGATGCATTGGCCAGCAACGTGAGGGGGCGGGAAAAGGCGTGCGTTTCCTAGGAAGACTAGCCAATGAGAGCTCCAGCTCCGGATGACCCGCGCTGACATCATTAGTCCTGGAAGTAACGGGCTGGTACTGAAGGCAAACGGCGACAACCTAGGGGCCCATTCTTGGCCGGCGTTTGCTTGCTTCTCCGGGTTTTGTGTCCTCGGTAATCAGGGCTTTTTCCTCCCTCTCGTAAGTAGGCACTTGTTAGGCCCTGATGGAAAGGCCTGGGAAGCCCAATTGTGTGAGAGGAGGTCGTCACGTGATAAGGAAGTGAAACCCAAACTTCAATCTGCGTTGCTTTGCAAAGTTGTCTCCAGTACTTATTGAACGTTAATTATGTGCTAGGCAGTGAACCAAGTAATCGCTAAAATTTATCTGATTTAGTTTGCAGGACGCCTGGCAGATAAGATCTTCCGCGGACCTTTTTCGGACAGGAATACTGCCTACTCTTGTTCACAGCCAGATCCCCTACGTACCTGACACATCCTACCTACTTGTTGAATGGATTTAAATTTTCTCCTAACGAAAATGATTTTATCAAGGTCTCACAGCTAGAAGTGCCCACTAAGAATTAGAACACATCTGTTTCTTACCTAAACCCACTCTAATCTATGTTACTCAAGCATCGCCTCTAGCGGTTCTTATATATCTATCTTGTAAGTGATGTAAAACAAGTATAAAATGAGGTCCCTTCCCTTAAGCTTATTGTAACTTAATAAGGAAAGAAACTTGCACACATACGAGTTGCAGTTTACTATAAGCAATTTTGACCTGACCTGTGGATTTGGGGGAAATAGAATTCTGAAAAGGGCGTTATATTTTCTTGATTTCTGTAAGAGTATATTTCTGTAACTGTTTCACAGTGTCAGTAAAAATAGGTGTAGAGAAACACTGAAATCAGGGTATGCTTTTTTTTATATGAACAAAACTGCAGAAATACTTGTTTGGGTTTTTGACAGAAACAGAATACTCCCTTTAGGCCAAAATTTATTTACAGAAAACTTTGTTTTTGTGTTCTATCTTGTATTTGGTTTAATGTTATTTGTAAAAATAAATACCATGCTGAGGCCAAGTTTAAAACTTTTAATCTGTTGAGAACTGTGATCACCATTTTGACTGTTCAGTGGTCACTTCTCAATCTGAAAACCAGACACCTCTTGGGTAAATTAAACAAGGTTTATTGTCTAATGAACCTAGCTCTAACCAGGTAGTTCAACTGGTGAGAGCATCCTCCCCTACAGCAAAAGTTTGTAGGCCTGAATCCCACTTCAACTGATGAAGAACATTGTGGGTGGAGTTTAACTGCCATTTTTAAAATGTCTTCAGCCCTGGCTGGTGGCATAGTGGTTAGGACGCCTGCCTATGAACCCAGGAGTCGCTGGTTCAATTCCGGGCTGGGACAATTGGCCAAGTTGCAGGACAGGTCCCCAGCAGGGTCCGTGGCTGGAGGTAGGTGAAAGGCAACCATACATTGATGTCTCTCTCCCTCTCTGCCTCTCTCCCTTCCCCGCTCTGAAAATAATAAATAAGATCTTTTTAAAAAATAAAAGTCTTCAAATCCACTACACTTCGAATTGCCATTACAAAATGCTGTATAAGCAAAAAGCACAGAAACAACAGCAGAGTATATATTTGTTATTAGTGAAGCAATGTTCCTTACTGAAGGAATGAACACATTTTGCAAAGGAACAGAGACTCTAAGTCCTAAGAAAGGAAAATACAAATAGATGAAGTGGATTATGTTTGACATTATGATGTATGCAAAAGGATAACTGATCGCACATAAAGCTAGAAAGTGCTAGTATCAAAATTTACAAATGGGAAACCATCAAAATGAAAAGGCAGCATAATAAATGGGAGAAAATAATTTTAAACCATATATCTGATAAAGGGCTACTATCCAATGTGTATTGTGTAAAAACTCAAACAACTTAATAGTAAAAATCATCCAATTGAAAAATGGGCATAAGATCGGAAAAGCCATTTTTCCAATGAAGACATACCATTGGCCAACAAGCACATGAAAAGATGCTCAACATCATTAGCAGAGAAATATAAATCTGAGCCACAATGCAGTATCACCTCACACCTAGTAGAATGGCTATTAGCAAAAAGATAAGAAATAAGTGTTGGTGAGGATGCAGAGAAAAGGGAACCCTGTGCACTATTGATGAGAATGTAAATTGGTACAGCCACTAAGAAAAACAAAATAGAAGTTCCCGAAAAAATTAAAAATAGAACTACTAAATGACTCGGCAATTCTACTTCTGGGTGTTTACCCAAAGAAAACAGAGACATTAACTCAAAATGATATATGTACCCCTAACTTCACTGCAGAATTATTTATAATAGCCAAGGTAGAGAAACAACCTAAGTGTCCATTAGCAGATGATTGCAAAGAAGATGCAGTATATGTGTACAATGGAATGTTATTCAGCCATAAAAATGTGTGACAAGATGGATGGACTCCAGGAGCATTATGCTAAGTGAAATGAATCAGACACAAAAAGATAAACATCGTATGATCTCCCTTATATGTGGAACCAAACACACAAAAAAATGAGATCACAGATACAAGAGAAGAGACTGATAGTTGCCAAAGGCAGTGGGGAAGGGAGGTGAGAGTGGAAATGGGTGTGCACTGTTTAAGGGTGTTTTTTTTTTAATGTTTTTAATTTAAATAAACTGAATTTTAAAATTTTAAATAAAAACATTTACAAATGGGTGACACTTAGAAGACATTCCAGACAATAGACTAACACTGTTGAGAATGCTGCATTATCAGCATCCTTGACAAGAATGAAATTATACAGAAAAACAGCAGTGTTAGCAACAGAATGGAAAATTAAATGTGGAGAAATATTAGGAATGCCTTTACCGGTTAATTTTATTTACATGTATTTGTAAAATATGGACTCTCTTGTTATTAAGTATTATTATACTTGTAATTTTTTTATCACCCAAGGACAGGCTTATTGATTTTAGAAAGCAGAGAAGGGAGGGAGAAAGAAAGGAAGAGAAAATCAATGTGAGAGAAGCATTCATCAGTTGCCTCTCCTATCCATCCCAACGGGGCCAAACTCAAAACTCACACATGTGCCCTGACCAGGGAATCAAACCAGCGACCTTTCAGTTTATGGGATGATGATTCAACCAACTAAGCCACACCAGCCATATTTATTATCTGTTTATGTATTTTAATGTATGGACATTAAATGTATCAGTATATGATACAAATATTTAAAGTTTGACATTTTTTCTCATTGCTACATAAAATAATAGCACATCTTACAATTGAAGGTATCCCCCTAAATTCCATGAAATAGATGCATCTAATAGAAATGCCAGAAGGAGAGAATAAGGAAAAGGCCTATTGGTTAAGAATATTATAGACTTAATGAAATGCATCAATCTTCTGAATCAGGAACACAAAATTCCCTGAATATGATTTTAAAAAAAAAAAAAAAAGCTAAATTCACACATGAATACAAAGAAAAACTAAAGAATTCTACAGTCCAAACTAAGACATATCAAATGCAACTAAAGGGAAATGCTGTCATGTAAGTGAAGGAGAAACAGCAAAGCCAAGGGAAGAATATATAATGAGAAAATGATTAATATGTAAAGTGCTCCTTTTAATCAATAAGAAAAAGACAGTTTAATGGAAAAATATAAACATGCAATGGTCAAGAAATATATGAAAAATGTCCAACCTATAACCTTTTTAATAAGCAAATTGAAATTTTCACACAAATGAGCACTGATTTAAAATTGAGATTATTCTTATATATACTATCAGAAAAATCAGAGGAAATGAGCATGCTCACAGTCTTAGCTGGAATGTAAATTGCAATCTTTAAGAGGTCAATTTAGTAACATTAATCAAATATTTCATCTGTATGCTCTTCCACCCAGCAATGCTAGTTCAAGGAATTGATCTCACAAAAATCACCTAAGGCTTCCCACCAAGATGGAGGAATCAGTAGACATGCTGTGCCTCCCTCCCCAACTAAGAAGGAATACAACTGTCTCAAAACTGGAGACAATGAGAGGTTCCAGAAAACTGAGCTTCATGGATGTCCAACAAAGATATAAAGAAGTACTCATCTAGATAGGTGCGACAGCTCTACCTAAGACAGACACATAGGCAAACACCAGAGTTGTCAAGTTGAAGAGACAGAGACAGAGACATATAATCTAAAAGACGGAACAGATCAAGGTTCCAGTGAGAGAACTAAGTGGTGAGGAGATAGCCAACCTAACAGACTCAGAGTTCAAAACATTGGTGATAAAGATGCTCACAGACTTAACAGACATGCTTAAATATGGCAAGCACAGAAGGGAAAGAGTGAAGGCTAGGCTAAGTGAAATGAAAGAAAATCCACACAAAACCAATGGTGAAGGGAAGGAAACTGGGTTCAAATCAATGATTTGGAACAAAAGGAAAAAATAAACAGTACAGAATGAGAAAACAAGATTTGAAGAAAATGAGGAGAGGCTTAGGAACCTCTGACACAACTTTAAACATGTCAACATCTGAGAATCTCAGGGATGCCAGAAGAAGAGGAAGCGCAAGAAACTGAAAACGTGTGTGAAGAAATAATGAAGAAAAACATCCCTAATTTGGCAAAGGAAATAGACATACAAGTTCAGGAAGCACAGAGTCCAAAACAAGTTGGACCCAAAGAGGACCACCCCAAGACACATCACAATTAAAATGCCAAAGATTAAAAATAAAAAGAGAAAAAAATAGTTAAGATTTTCTTTATTTTCAGAGAGAAGGACAGGGAGGGAGGCAGAGAGGGAGAGGCAGCAAGAGGAAAAGTTCCTATAAAGGGATTCCTATAAGACTGTTAGCTGATTTCTCTAAAGAAACTTTATAGGCAAAAAGAGACTGACAAGAAGTATTCAAAATGATGAAAAGCAAGGATCTACAACCAAGATAATTCTAGCCAGCAAAGCTATCATTTAGAATGGAAGGGCAGATAAAGTGCTTCCCAGAAAAGGTAAAGCTAAAGGAGTTCATCATCAACAAGCTTTTATTATATGAAATGTTAAAAGGACTTATTTATTTATTCAAGATTTTTATTTATTATTTTTAGAAAAAAGGGCAGGGAGGAGGAAGAAAGGGAGAGAAGCATCAATGTATGGTTGCCTTTCACCTGCCTCCCAGCTAAGGACCTGGCTGGAGACCTGGCTTTTAACCTGGTTATGTGCCCTGACTCCAAATCGAACCAGTAACCACTGAGCCACACCAGCCAGGGCTAAAGGGACTTATTTAAGAAAAAGATTAAAACTATGAACATTAAAACAACAACAAACTCACTACTATCAACAACAGAACCTAAACAATAAAAACTAAGCAAACAACCAGAACAGGAACAGAATCACACATATGGGGATCATTTGGAGGGTTATCAGCTGGGGCAGTGGAGGTGGGGAAGTGTTGCAAGGATGAAGAAGCATAATTGGTGGGTACAAAATAGACAGGGGAGGAGTTAAGAATAATATTGGAAAGGGAGAAGCCAAACAATTTACATGCAGGACCCATAGACATGAACTAAAAGGGGTGGGATTACAGAAGGGAAGTTGAGTGCTTGGAGAAGGAGAATGAAGGGAGAAGAAATAGGGACAACTATAACAGCATAATCAAAAAAATACATTTAAAAAAATCACCAAAGTGCCCAGAGATGTTTGTAATTACAAGAAATTGGTAAATTAGGTTACAAATGTAGAATACAGGCATATCTTGTTTATGGGGCTTCGCTTTATTGCGCTTCAAAGGTGTGGCGGTTTTCACAAATTGAAGGCAAGACCCTCTTCAAGCAAAAAATCACGAATTTCTTTATTGCTGCTCTGACTTTATTGTGGTGGTCCGGAAGAAACCCCCTTATCTTTTGAGGTATGCCTGTGTTACGCCATCTTTTTAAGACAGTTTTTTTAAGGGTACTGGTATAGAAAACGTGTACATGGCATAAAATTAAATATTCTTTATTAAGCACATTGCAGCAGCAATGTGAACTTTTCTGTTTCTTTTAAACGCGTATTTGCATTTAAAAAGCTTAGAAATCTGTAGACACAAAGGATCGGGTAATGAATGGTTGGTGGGGGTGGTCGTGTTAAAAGATGGTGGTGGGAGCTAATTATGCTTTGTAACTATCCACCTCTTTATCTTTTTTTGACTTTTAGAAACGTGTCACCTCCACAAGAGCAAAAATAAAGTTCACACAGGCTTCAGGCTACAAGGCGGCTTTCCTTCCCGATAGTCTGAGTTTGTTTCATTCTCCTTCTCTGGGCTGGCAACCTTCAATCCCCGATGAGATGTTGAGGAGGGAGGAACCACAAACCTGGAGCTCGCGGACCCCAGGCCGAGGCCTCATTATTGCCCGGACATGTCCAGCGTTCCCGCTCCCTAAGGAACTGAAAGGGTGGGAGTCCGGCCACACGCCGCTCTGCCCGCCCCCAAGGGCGCAGCGTTCTTACTGCTTTCGGGTCCCCTTATAATCCAATGGATGTTCACGGGGGGGCGGGCTTAGCGCGGTTAAAGCGCAGGATTGGCTCTGGCACCCCGCCCTGGTATAGGCGGGGCAGCGTGGTGACGTCTAGTCACGCGACGCAGAAGCTGAGAGCGGGGTTTTGCAGACGCGGCGGAGCTGCTAGGTTGCTGCTGGAGGAGCTCTGTCTTGTTCTTCCTTGATCTTAGGCGCTGACTGCTGCGTTAGCCTGCTTGCTCTCATTCTGGGAAGTCCAAGCCGGCTACACCGCCTCTTTGCCTTCATCTCTAGCTGCGTAGTTGCCACACCGCCACCATGTTCGAAGCGCGCCTGGTGCAGGGCTCCATCCTGAAAAAGGTGCTGGAGGCGCTAAAGGATCTCATCAATGAGGCCTGCTGGGACATCAGCTCGAGCGGCGTGAACCTGCAGAGTATGGACTCGTCCCACGTGTCTTTGGTGCAGCTCACCCTGCGCTCCGAGGGCTTCGACACGTATCGCTGCGACCGCAACCTGGCCATGGGTGTGAACCTGACCAGGTGAGCCCCAGGGGCGGTGGGGAGCTGGACCCTCATCCCCTCCTCACTCCCACTCTCGGCTCTTGGCGGGAGCCGCTCCGAGCCGGGCCCCAATTGGCTGGTGTGGACCGCCGCGCCTTCTCATTGGCCTGCTGGGCCGGGAGAAGAGCCCGATCGCCGCGCGCGCTTCCGAAAGCCCGCGCTAGTCGCGGCGCGAACAGACTCTTTCCGCGCCAAAGTCACAAAGCGGGTGGTGGCGGGAAAATGACCGGCAAATGACGGGCTTCACCCGGCTCTTAGGAAAACGCTTAGCTCTTTTGGTCGTTAGGCGCTGCTTGCCTTGGATGAGAAACCTTGGTCATGGATGACGTTAACCGCGTTGTAATAATGTCCCTTCTCTTTACTTAGGGACAGTAAATTTACTGTCTTACTAAAAAGTTGCAGTGAGCACCTTTTTGGACCGAAGGGATAGTTCTACAGGGCAGTGGCTTTCAACTTTTTGACCACTAGTACATAGACATGTTTACATTTTTAACAGTTTCTGGGGAATTTAACTCTGACTATATGCATGGTCTTTTCTATATCTATGTATATATCTATCTAGATATAATAGACCGTTTTTTGTGGTAATCACGGCCTAATCATTACTCAGCCACCAAAGGAGTTTGCAATTTAGAAAATACCCAAGGCTGAGGGCTTGATTTCCAGTCAGGGTACATCAAAGAAACAACCGATGGGTACATAAATAAGTGGACCTTATTCTCAGAAAAATTTAGAACAAAATACTCCCTTATTTATATTCAGAGGTGGAATTGCTGATGGTAGGCTGCGCTTTTTAGTTTCAAGTACCTAACGCCAAATTGTATTCCAAAATGGCTGGATTGATAGGACACGTCCCCCGCCCCCGCAGGTTTACCTGATTTGACAATTCACGCAGCCTAACGGCTAAAAATGGTAACTCCTGGTTTTAATTGCTCAGAAATCTAATGATCTTGAGAAGATAGTGTCTACTTTAAACCCTGTGTCTTCTCTTCTAGCATGTCCAAAATACTAAAATGTGCTGGCAATGAAGACATCATTACCCTAAGGGCTGAAGATAATGCGGACACGTTGGCACTGGTATTTGAAGCTCCAAGTAGGTTATGCTCTTCTACTGAGTTACGGTGAAGAAAGTTAAAAATGCAGCATCAGTAATGTTGGTGATGCTTATAAAACTTATTTCATAGTAATAAGTGCACATGCTTTTAATCAACAACATTTGCTTTCTTTTGGTAGATCAAGAGAAGGTTTCAGACTATGAAATGAAGCTAATGGATTTAGATGTTGAACAACTTGGAATTCCAGTAAGTGTCAGTTTCTGATTGTACTGTGCATGATCCTTACTACCTAAGATATGTTAAATTTTGGTACTCTAAAAGATGAATCATTGGTTGGCTTGATTGTTGTCAGGCGCATTACGTTTCCATGTACCTCCGTGCATCTTTTGCTTATTTATAGAATGCTGTTTTTTTCTATTAGGAATAGATTTTAGATCTATGGTGGCAGACACTTATTAGATTAAGTTTATCAGCACTCCAGGAGAGAAGTAAAATTAGCATGTTCAGAGTTCCTATACCATACTCTAAAGTCCTCATGATTTAGCCCTGAAGGGTGATTTGGGGACACTCTAGTTCTCTGGATTTTACTCTTAACGGTTTAAGTTGGTTTTCTTAGTGTGGTTATTCTCATAACATACTTGTTATAGATCTGCCTCTTTTTTTTTTTGAATGGCTGGAATGTGTTAAGTCACACAATAGTGATATTTCAACATAAAAAAACTTAAATTCTGAGTTCTTATTTAGATGCTGATTCTTCAGGAAGTGAAGACACCTACCAAATCTTGAATTTTCAGCAACTGATCTTTTAAGTTTTTTGTTTTGTTCTACAGGAACAAGAGTATAGCTGTGTAGTAAAGATGCCTTCTGGTGAATTTGCACGTATATGCCGAGATCTCAGTCATATTGGAGATGCTGTTGTAATTTCCTGCGCAAAAGATGGAGTGAAATTTTCTGCAAGTGGGGAACTTGGAAATGGAAATATTAAGTTGTCACAAACAGGCAATGTCGATAAAGAAGAGGAAGCTGTAAGTTAAAGTAAACAAACTACTTTGAAGAGGATTGTGACATTGCTTAATGTTAGATCATGTGTTAGTCTGTTTGGGCTGCCATAACTAAATACCATAAAATGGTATCTTATAACCAATGGAAATTTCTTTCTTTTATAAGGGCATAATCCTGTTGATGAAGTCTCACTTACAAGTACCATCACATTGGGGATTCAGTTTTAACAAGAATGGGAAAAACAACATAAAACATTCCATCTATAGCAAGATAATTGCTAAAATTTACAGAAAACGCTAAGGAAAACTAGACAAAATTGCCTTGCTAGAATTTGTAGACCAGGAATGCAAATTCAGTGCTTGCTTTATAAATCACAGAACAGTGTGTGTGTGTTTTCAGACCCACACATACTCTAAGCATTGGATTGGGAAGCTAGGTGTCTACCTTTAGCTTTCCCAGGAGTATTTACTTGGACACCTCAACAGAGGATCTAGTTAGGGGTAAAAATCTAGCTGTAATGAGCTCTGGTTATAATGCACATTTAACAAAAAAAAAAAATGACACTCTTAAATATCCTTAAATTAAGGTTTCCCTATAATCAAGCAGTTGTGTTTTTGTTTTTTTAAAAGATTTTGTTATTTTTAGAGAGAGGGGAAGGGAGAGAGACATCAATGTATGGTTGTCTTTCACCTGCCTCTGGCTGGAGATCTGACTTGCAACCTGGTTATGTGCCCTGTCTGGGAATCGAACCAGCGACCTTTGGGTTTGCAAAGGTCTGCAAGCTAGCACCTTATCCACTGTGCCACCAGCCAGGACTTGTTTTGGGTTTTGTTTTGTTTTTTTAGATGCCTAGATTTTTTTGTTGTTGTTATTTTTTTGAAAGAGGAAAAGGGACAAAGGATGAAGGATAGGGGATAGAAAAGAAACATCAATGTATGGTTGCCTTTCACCTGCCTCCAGCTACAGACCTGGCTTGCAACTTGGTTATGTGCCCTGATTCGAAATGGAACCAGCAACTTTTGGGTTCACAGACTGGTGCCTATCCACTGAGCCAACAGCCAGGGCAGATTCCTAGAATATTTTTAAACTAATATTTGGTAATTGTACTAAACTTCAGTTCCTAGCCTGTGAATATCAATTAACTGTAAAACAAGAACAATTCAAGAGCCTAACCTTACAGGATTATTAGCATTAAATATGGTAATGTTTATAGTGCTTAATACAGTAACTGGAATATTGTAAGTTTTAGTAATTAAATAGTGTTTTCTTATCCCTTGTTTGAGTAGTTAACCCACAATTTAAATGAAAATAAGGTCAGTTTTTTGTTTTTTTGTTTGTTTTAATATATAGTGAATACCCAACAGTAAAACTGACAATACATAATAAAAGGTTTGATTCTTACTGCTCATATTTCACATTTATTCTCCTGTGTAAAATACTCTCACACTGACTGAACAGATTATATACAAGGTCTAGATGGGCTCATACCATAATTCTGATGCACAGCATGGTAATGTACCTTTACATATTCTCTGTAACATGAAGTTAATATCTTACAGATTCTTCAATATTAGCAGGAAGATTCTTTTATGTTCAGTGCACGAATCTTTTAGGCATGTTTGTGCATTGAGCAGGGGATCCTTTGTTGAGTTACAGCTATTCATATTGTGAAACTTCAAGGGGATCTCACACTCTCACACTGCTATTCTTCTGACATTAGTTCAAATAAAGGCTTTTATTAATGATGATATTAATAACAGGCCTAAGAGCGAATCAACTTTTATCTGTCTCCTAAATTATACTTTACTCCTTCCAACTTCAAATATTGAAAAATTTCTAATATTATGTATCTATATAATTGATTTTAGAAAGAGAAGGGAACCGGGGGAGAGAAACTTTGATTTGTTGTTCCCCTTACTTATGCATTCATTGGTTGATTCTTGTATGTGCCCTGACTTGAATCAAACCTGCAACCTTGGCATATTGGGGCAACAGTAACCAACTGAACTACTTGGCCAGGGGCATCCACAAATATTTTAATGTTATTTAAAGTATAAACATTAAAGTTTACCACATCTAAGAAAATTATTTAATATTGAGGAATTTCCCAGTATTTCTGCTTCCTTGATCATATCAGAACTGTTTGAATGAAAATTTTAAGACGGTTCATACTTTGCATTGCAGATGGTTGATACAGCCTTTAAATTTCTGTCAATCGGTTGATTCTCTCTTCAGTTTGTTTTTACCTTTCCCTTACAATTTCACTTATTGAAGAAATTAGGTCATTTGTCATTGAGTTTCCCAGAGTGTGGATTTTGCCCAGTTGCATTTCTCATGTCAGTTTGTTCCTCTACTCTGTCTTTCTATAAACTAGTAGTTAACGGTTCTGGAGGCTTCATCAGAAGTTCTTTGTTTAGGGGTTGGGAGAGCAAGAATATGTAATATACATAGTGGTGTGTACCTCTAGTAAGAGTCAAGAAGTATCTGGAGACTTTTGTGATTTTAGCACCCGTAATAGTCATGTCTAGATTCATTAAGTCATTACGGTTTGCATAGTTGTAATATATTATGTATAGATTTTATTCCTTCTCATTTGTTAGCTGGTTTACTTATTAGAAATATTTTTCATAAAGACAAGCTCATCACATAACTTGGCTACTTGACGTTTGGTTTATATATGTAAAGTCTGGTTAAATACTTGATTCTCTTGCTTTATTAACTTTCAAAATTTTATAGCACCCTCCAGAGTAATCAGTAAAGGTTTGTGTATTTTTTTAATGTATATTATAAACTAATGGGTTATAACTAGATGTTTTTCAGTATGATAAATCTTCTGGGTTTTTTTTCCTTAGGTTACCATAGAGATGAATGAGCCAGTTCAGCTAACTTTTGCACTGAGGTATCTGAACTTCTTTACAAAAGCTACTCCGCTCTCTCCTACAGTAACGCTCAGTATGTCTGCAGATGTACCCCTTGGTAAGATAGTAAATTTGTTGAGTCTTGTTTGGTAGGTAGTGTATATGATACGTCTCAGTAATTAACTATGTTTCTGTCTTTCAGTTGTAGAGTATAAAATTTCTGACATGGGACATTTAAAGTACTACCTGGCTCCCAAGATCGAGGATGAAGAAGGATCTTAGGCATTTCTAAAGTCCAAGAATAAAACAGCTCCTTGAGAACTGCTTCTGAGATTCCAACATGCCCTTTAAAGTCTCTTTTGTCACCAAATTTGTACCTGAGTACATATGTAGATAATATTTTCTGTAAATAACCTATTTTTTTCCATTCTCTACAATTTAAAGGATAGTCTCAAGTCAAATCTGATCTTATTAACCTAGAACTACTTCTGCCTTATTTAGAAATACTCTAGGATTTTTATAACAAAGGGTTTTAACTATTAGTGCAGTTTTAAGAATTGTGTTTTCAATTAAATAAAAGTTACTGAATTTCAAACATCACAGGACAGTGCCTTCATTTGAACCATAACTTTTAGAATTATTCTAGCAAATTCACAATTGATGCTATCATTGCATAAATGCTTTGTGGGGTTTTTTGTTTTTTGTTTTCCAGTCTAGGTCAGCCAGGTATAAATATATTAAAGCCATAAAAAGTACCTCAAATGCAGTAGGTGACAAGGTATTTTGGGGGGTTCATTTGCCAAACTTATTTTTGTATTCTTGAGCTCAAGAAATGAACAGAACAAATTCTATATATTTCATTATTTTGTCCGTTCTATTAGCAAAAACTACACCTCAAAGTTATGTGGGTTTTGTGCAACTAGTGTTACAGGTCAGTGTTTTGTTGGCCTAAGAAACCTTTTGCAAGAATCTTAGGAATTTTACTAGATCTGTAATAGAATGAAGGAGTATGTGCAAAAAATTTTTCAATAAAAATAAGCCTTATTTGGGACTTACTTCCCTTAAGGGATAAAGATGGCTTAAATCCCATGGATAGTGGATCCAACCAAGGAAGTAAAAAGGCCCAGCAATTGTGAAATAAAGGCTGTTTGAACATTCCCAATAATTGCTACAAGGTCACCAACTGGCATTTTACATGCTGAGAATTGCTTTATTACAATTCATTTTCCCAATGTGTTTTTTGTTTGGTGGAATAAATGACTAGTTTCTTTGTTGTATCTGAACTGTTCTAATTAATGTACCTTTTAGAACTCACTGTATCAACTGGGTAGCTCTTCCTTACCTTCTGTGTGCCTAGGGGAGAGGAGATTGGCAGCAAAGGGGCCTGATGGAACTTTTGGGGTAATGAAAAGATTTTATCTAGACTGGTGATGGTTCCAAGACTGCATTTGTTAAACCCAAAACGATTGTACTTTATTATATGTAAATTATACCTTAATAAAGCTTACGTGTAAAACGCCCTGGTTGCTGTGGCTCAGTGGACTGAGTGCCAGTCTGAACCAAAGGGTCCCCTGCCAGGTCCTCAGTTGGGAGAGGCAACCACACATTGATGTTTCCCCTGTCTAAAATAAGATGGACGAGCAGGCCAAGGCTGTGGGTTGGAAGGTGTGTGGTTGGGAAGACAACCAATGAATGCATAGATGAGTGGAGCAGGGGGTGGCTGTCGCCACGATTTTTAAGGTCTCCGGTGTGGCCCAGTGTCCCGGGGGGCAGGCCTCTTTACTGGGCAAGACCTGGTGGCCAGGAGAGGTAAACAACGGCCAGATCCTGTGGCCGCTCAAAAGGGTAATTGTGGGGTGAGGATGCCAAGCCCGCCGCGAGCCCCCGTGGAAGGCTGGCTGCCCTTGGCAATGGACCCGGGAGCTCCGACCGCCTAGACTTCTGCTCCCGGGGTCGCCCGAGCTCCCTACGCTGCCTGCGGCGTCAGGGAAAGAACCACGTAGACGGCCTGTCCAGGGCCTGACTGTGACTCAGGCGGGTGGGCTCCCAGGAGACCCGACGGCCCCTGCGGAGGGGGCCGGCAGCAAGCCCGGGCCACCGCGCCGCCGGGCCGCCGGAGCACCCGGCCTCCCGCGGGCCGCTCATCGTAGCTCCGGGCGGAAAACGGGCGTTTCCGGAAAGCGGAACAGAAGGCGTCGCTCCCGGTGACGCCATTTTCCTTCTGGCGCCTTCCTTACGCAATTTCCGGCGCTTGAGCTGGTGCGGCCCCGGTGGGGAGGGTGGCCGTTAAGGGTAGGCATGTCCTGAGCATCTCTGCTTCCGACGGTGACCCTGCTGTCGGCGGCGCGGGCGACTCGGCGCGGCGCTCGGGTAAGGGGTGCACACGGCGGGGCGGGCGCTGAGTGGCCCTCCAGGCTGAAGGCGTGGCGGCGACTGCGCTTCCCGCCAAAGTCAAGCCCCGCGCCCTCGTAGGGAGTGTTCGCTCGCCCAGCAAGGCTGGCCACTTTCCCGGAAACCGGTTTTGTTTGTTTTCGGTTTAAATGCGTGTCGTTTCTTACTCGGTTTCCTGGCGAGGACCGGAGACTGGCAGAAAAGGAGTGTATATGTGCAGACGCGTAGTGCCAGGCGTTGTGCTCAGTGATGCTGAGTCAAAAATCTTGGAACCTTCGGGTGCCCAGGGAATTTAGGGGTTGGGATGGAGCTGGGAAAAGGCCTGTTGAAACTTGAAAACATCGATTTCCCTGGTTCGATTCCCAGCCAGGGCACATAACCAGGTTGCAAGCCAGATCTCCAGCCAGATCTGTAGCTGGAGGCAAGTGAAAGGCAACCATACATTGATGTTTCTCTCTCCTCCTCCCTCTCTCCCTTCCCCTCTCTCTAAAGATAATAAAATCTTTTTTTTAATAAAATTAAAATGAGAACATCGATTTCCGTACTTTCTTTCCCCTCTTGGAATTCTTATTCCTTGCCCCACGCATTTTTGTTTTGACGTGAGTGTATGACTAGTTAATAGCACAGTCCACAAAGTTAAAAAAACAAACAAACATGAAATCAGAGGAAATTAAATGCACACATACCCCCCCCCCATATAGGTAGTTTGGACTTTTAAGTTTTGTAAAATTAAATTTATATTGCCATATAACTGTCAGAACAGCTTTGCTCTGAGAGATCACCCGGAGGCCAAAGTAGGAGCGCAGCGGGTTGAGGGGGAAGGGCTACTCCCGGACCACCTCGGGTGGGAGCCTCTCCCAGGTTTTTAAACTTGCAAGCCTCACGTTTCAGCAAGCGTTTGCTCAAGGCTGGGCCCCAACATCCTAATGTCCTGACCAGGTTAATTAACACATTCCACCTAGCTGCCTCTATGCTCTGACAGTAATCGGATCGCAGCCTTTAAAAACCTCGTATTTGCACTGACTGGTGTGGCTCTGGGTTGGGCGTCCTTCCGCAAACCGAAAGGTCGCTGGGTTGGACTCCTAGTCCAGGCGCTTGCCCGGGTTACCGGGTCCTCGGTTGGGAGCTTGAGAGAGGCAACTGATGGTTGGTTTCTGCCTCTCTTCCCCTCTCTAAAAACGCAAAAATAAATTTAAAACAAACGAAACCTAGTATTTGACTCAGTTTAACCCTTTGTTAAAAAAAAAAAAAAGGCCAGATGGAATCACTTTTGCCGAATCATGTGACCAAAACTTCACAACAAACCTAATTGCAGTTTCAGTCCCCTTTCTCTGCCTATAAAAACCTTCCAGTATTTCAGCACTCCCTTTCATTTGCCACATGGGATGCTTCAGTTGGTGCTTTAATTTGAAAGCCAATTAAAGTTTAAAATTTACTTAGTTGAATTTTGTTCTTTAACCTTTTAGGATGGCATATATAAGTTAGCACACTTTTTTTCAATACTTGATTTATCTGCACCACTAATTACGAAAAAGGGACATGAGCATTTTGCACCAGTTTCCTTTAAATGCTAGTTATTTTAGGTTGAATACATGCCATTCAAAATGCCTCATTAATATGTGGGATTAAGAACACCTTACCAGTACTAACAGCAGTTCGTTTTGTTTTTAAGATTTTATTTATTATTTTTAGAGAAAGAGGGGGAGGGAGAGAGGGAGAGAAATATCAATGTATGGTTGCCTCCAGCTATAGACGTGACTGGAGACTTGGCTCGCAATCTGGTTATGTGCCCTGGCTGGAAATCGAACCAGTGACCTTTGGGTTCGCAAAGGTCTACAGGCCGGTGCCTTACCACTGTGCCACCAGCCAGGGCTTTAACTGCAGTTTTTATAATGATGATTGTTTTATAATGATGATGTTTTATAATGATGATATGCCAGAGGCAAGTCAATAAATCTTGTACCCATCTGACATTATAGTTATTGAAATATTACTGATTATATTCCTTATGCTGTACTTTACGTTCCCTGTGACTGGTCTGTAACAATAGTTTGTTTTAATACTACTTAATCCCTTCACCTTTCTTCTTTTCTTTTTTCTTTTTTTATAACACAATTTATGTATTTCATATTAACAAAATTAGTATCATTTACAGTAGCTTAAGATAAATTGCCTTTGAATGGGAGCTTCCTTTCCAGTACATTGAGGCCTTCAAGATGTATCTAGACAGGTTGCAAGCCAGGTCTCCAGTCAGGTCTGTGGCTGGAGGCAGGTGAAATGCAACCATACATTGATGTCTGTCTCCCTCTCTGCCTCTCTCCCTTCCCCTCTTTCTGAAACAATGAAATAAAATATTTTAAAAATTAAAAAAAAAGATATATCTAGAAAATTTACTACTGTGGAAAATGAAGACTGCTTAAATTGAATGGGGGAAGGGGTGGGCCTGTATTTTTTCTTTCAATTAATTGATGTAACTGTCTTTCAGGTGGCTGAAGGAGTTTCATATTTTCTTTTTTATTTTTTTAAAGATTTTATTACTTTTAGAGAGAGGGGAAGGAAGAGAGGGAGAGAGACATCCATGTATGATTGCCTTTCACCTGCCTCCAGCTACAGACCTGGCTGGAGACCTGGCTTGTACCTGGTGATGTACCCTGGCTGGGAATCGAACCAGCAACCTTTGGGTTCACAGGCCTGCACCTTATCCACTGTGCCACCAGCCAGGGCTTATTTTTTAGAGGTTTTATTTATTCACTTTTTTTTTAGAAAGGCGGCAAGGGAGGGAGAAAAGAGAAACACCAACGATTCGTTGCCCATCTCCAGGCATGTTCCCTGGGTGTGAATCGAATGAGTGACCCTGTGGTTCACAGGCTAGTGCTCAATCCATAGAGCCACACCAGCCAGGGCCATATTTTCTTTAGACATCATTAGGCACCAAAGCTCCTGCAGGACAACTTCGATACTGTACGAATTCTGCCATTTTGCTAGCACTCTTGGGTCCACCACTCCATTAGAACTATTAGCTATATTCATATTAATTTTTGTTACAAATCTTACAAATAGGGGTGCTCCTGGGTATTTAGGTCCACATTCTATTTTAAGGCTCTATATTTGGTTTTCATAAATTGTTCTTGGAAGCCCAGTTATCATCCCTGTCCATCATTGTTTTGTATTCTTTTTTTCTTTTTGTTTTTCTGATTGGGATTTTGGGGTTTTTTTATGTTTGTTTTTTTTTGTTTGTTTGTTTTTGCTTCTTTATATTGCAAGTTGCAGATTTTATTTTTGACTTAGATTGGCTGTGTAAGGCCCACCCTACAGGACAGGACTTCATTCAGCAGGTCTCTGGTGCCCACTGAGTCTGCCCCTTGAGTATGTTGCTTGTGGAGGTGGTTGGATGATGCTTCAATATGGTCGGATGCCGTCCACTGGCTCAGGGGCCTCCTGGGAGGTGCAAGCCAAGGTCAGCTACCACCTGTGTTCTGCCAGGGGCCACCCAGCATGAGCTACAAAGTGACCTGCAGATGACTGCTACTTGTGCTGGGCTTGGAGATGCCCAGGCAAAGCCAAGCAGTGAACCAAGGCCTGTGAGTCTGTCAGGGGGAAATAGGCAAAATGTTGATGTGTTATTCCCCACCCTCATACTCCTTCCTTCCTGGAAAATAAGGGAATCACTTGGGTATATGCTCCTCTTGCTTTTTTCTGAAGCAGGCACAAGAGACAAACAATACTGTAGACTTTGGTGTCAAATACATTTGGACTTAAATTGGCACTTTCCACCCTGTGTAACTTTGGAAAAATTAGGAGGCAGGAGAATGTTGGTGGCATAATAACCATGAGTTCTGGTTCTTAGCAAATATCTTGACTCTCATTCTACCAGGTCAAACTAGAGTGGATATATAATGAGATTGTTTTTCATTTTGTCAAAAGAATATCAGGTTCTAAGAACAAAGGAGCCTAAACTGCCAGTTACTAGTATGTCATCACAGCCCAGAACTGTAGTACTCTGTAGTACACTACATTTAATAGGCCAGATTCATTGGCTATAAAACACCATTGTTGCTTGCAGACGGTAACAGTTTTCTGTTTTCAGCCTGTAGCTGTGTCAGCGTGTTATGATGCCATCTCGTACTAACCTGGCTACTGGAATCCCCAGTAGTAAAGTGAAATACTCAAGGCTCTCCAGCACGGATGATGGCTACATTGACCTTCAGGTAAGCGCAGAAGGGAGCTGATGAGAGTGGCTGGCTCTATTTCTGATGAATGAGCAGGAAAACCTTCCAGGTGGAGGTTTGCTAATTGTCCCTGGAGATTAGAGGCAGCAGCAAGAAAGAAAGCCAGCTGCTTTCAGCCATAGCCTGCAGAAGAAGGGACCTTGTGGGTCTGTTTCCAACCAATGCAAATACTGTTCCTTTCTGGTGTTAATTGTAACACCAGAACCCAGTTACTGAAAATTTTATTTAGTTTATCTAAAAACTAATCAGATTGAGTGTTGCATTAAGTAGAGTTTTTTTAAGGACTGTGTCATTGGTTTGTTTACAATTTAGTGAAAGCCAGTTCATCTTTTAAGGGAGAAACTAACTGCTAAAGCAAGCACATTGTGGAAATCTTCCTTCTTTCCTGATGTCATGAGATCCAATTTATTAAAGGTATCTTTCTGACAAACAGTAAGTAAAATAGAGTAGGTATTAAATTTATATTCTACCCTAGTGATTTTTGATAAAATATTTAATGGTATAGCATCTCTTTTTGCCCATTTCTGTTTAGAGCAGAATACATTAGGTGGAACCAGAGCCAAGAAGGAAGTAGAAGAAAGCTATCCTTTTAAATATAAACAAATCAATTATTCTTTGTACTCTTTGGACCCTCACTTGAAAGAGAGATTTTTTTTTTTTTTCTTTTTTTTTTCTTTTTAGTACATCTGGAAAGCTGCTAGTCTGTTAGGTTAGCTGAGCCAACCCTTAGAAAGTTTGTTTTTTAATCTTAACCTTGAATTGAACTTGTTAATAAGGTAGGTTACTTCCTCCATGGGGCCAGCAACTAATGTTTTTTAAAAAGCTGCTTCTAAAACTTTGTATGCTGATTTACCTTTGAAAGCCAGAAGTCACTTATTTTCTGTACTTCTCCAGAGCATGATGTTCAGGCTTGAATCCCTGTAGATTAGCACAGCCTTCCATGGGCCAGGCACTTAATAAATACATGTCTAATCAGTGAATAACCATAAAGTGGTTTTTTTATTTGCAGGAAAACAGGTTTTTTTATGGTCTGTGGAATGAAATTAGAACTAGAAAGAATGACATTCGCTGGGACTTGTTGGTAAAGCAATAAGTAGGGCTTCCTCTCCTGCCTGCCCCTTTCCTTTCTCCTGCACTGCACTGTGTGGTAGGCTTATTTGAAAGACACATAAAGCATTCAGATTTGTTCTTCTTTTCCACCTTGCTTTAAAGTGTCTGAGCCATGTGTTGTCATAATACTCTTGTCTTTTTTGTTTTGTTTCTCTTTCAGTTTAAGAAAAGCCCTCCTAAGATCCCGTATAAGGCCATTGCACTTGCTACAGTGCTGTTTTTGATTGGCACCTTTCTCATTATCATCGGCTCCCTCCTGCTGGCAGGCTATATCAGCAAAGGGGTAAGTGGAAGGGTTTGTGGGAATTTGCCATGAGACTGTTAAAATGTGAACCAGGACTCTATGTCTTATATTCATATCCAGGACAGCAGATTCCAGCAGAAAGAGGAAAAGGGTTTGGTTTTTATTTTTTTAAGACTTTATTCTCTGATAACAAAACACATGTTTTTTTCTTTGAACAACAACAAACTTTTCCCACAGTCCCTCTGAGGTAGGCGGTGGCTATTCCTCTGAGAGTTGGACACTTTCCTTCCTCTCATAGTTTGGAACAGCAAAGCTGAACCTGGCATTGAGGACTCCTGAATGGCAAAGGCTCTAAAAGGAATAGTATGCTAATGTTGTGGCTTTGCAGTGCTGCTGTCACTAGTCTTTTTAGGGGGTAGCAGTGAGGCTGGTGAAAGGCTGTGGCCACTGACCAAGCTGGGACCTTGGGCTCATGAATCGGCCTTCTTATGTTGAGTTTGGTTGGAGTTCCTGTTGAGCGTCAGTGTGGTACTTTAGAAACCTCAAGTGGTGTTTGGTGGTTCTCGGGCTGTATACAGACACTGAAGTAGCATCCAAGTTGTTTTGAGCTAGTATTGATCGTAATTCGTGTTTGTTCTTCAACACACATTAATTAGGTGAGGAGATATGTCTAATTTGCCTTAGGTCCTTAGCTATTTTAAACAATTATATGGTGACCAGATGCTTACTTGGTATGCAGTCTAAGTTTGAACACCTAACTTCAGTACTGTGCCTTCAGTTAACTTTCATTGCATTATGCAATATAAATCCCAAGGTTATAGTAAGGAGTCTGTTAATGATAATAGATTGCAGCTTTTGGCTCAGAGGAGGTAAAGGTGCAACTTTCTTTGGTCATCCCAAATCTGGGTTCATCCTATACCAGCCACTTCTGCCACCATGCCACTGAAGTTTGACCCCCAACAAAGTCAAAGTCACATACCTGAGGTGATTTAATGGGGAAGTTGGTGCCATGTCTGCCCTTGCTCCCAGGATTGGCCCCTAGGTCTGTCTCCCAAAAAGGTTGAAGATGACATAGCTATAGCAGCTGGTGATGGGAAGGGTCTGAGGGTGACAGTGAAAGTGACCGTTCAGAACAGGCCCAGACTGAGGTGGTGCCTCCTGCCTCCACCCTCATCGTCACAGCCCTCAGAGAACCATCATGGCACAGAAAGAAGCCAAAAAACGCATTAAGCACAGTGGGACTAGCACCTTTTTTTTTTTTTTTAAAGATTTTATTTATTATTTTTAGAGAGAGGGGAAGGGAGTGAAGCAGAAAGGGAGAGAAACATCAATGCATGGCTGCCTTTCACCTGCCTCCAGCTACAGACCTGGCTTGCAACCTGATTATGTGCCTTGACTGGGAATTGAACCAGCAACCTTTGGGTTCGCAGACCGGCACTTTTCCACTGAGCCACCAGCCAGGGCTCGGGAATATCATTTTTGATGAGATTGTCAACATTGCCTGACAGATGTGGCACTACTCTTTAACAGAAAAAAAGAACTCTCTGGAACCATGAGAGAGATTCTGGGAACTGCCTAGGCTGTGGGCTGTTGTGTTACCGGCTCACTCTCATGAGTGGGTGTCGTAGGTAACATCAACAGTGAGGCAGTAGAATGCTGGCTAGTTAAGAACTTCAAAGGGAAATGTTTCCATTAAAGATCATTTAACAACAAAATGATATTACAAAAATTGAAAGTGGAAGTGATATCATACAACAAATACCATTTTACTTTGTGTGGTTTATGAAAACTAATCTATAAATAAGAATGTGTTTTTGTTTTTGTTTGTCTTTTAAAGATTTTATTATTTTTAGAGAGATAGGATGAGAGAGAAGCAGAGAGGGAGAGAGACATCCATGTATGGTTGCCTTTCACCTGCCTCCAGCCAAGGATTCCAGGCTGGAGACCTGGCTTGCAACCTGGTTATGTGCCCTGGCTGGGAATCGAGCCAGCGCCCTTTGGGTTCGCAGGCCGGTGCCTTATCCACTGTGCCACCAGCCAGGGCCAAGGATAAGATATTAATTTTTAAAAATCAGAAAGCCCTGGTCAGATTGCTCAGTTGGTCGAAGCATCATCCCCTACACCAAAAGGTTACAGGTTCAATTTCTGGTCAGGGCACACACCTACGTTGCAAGTTTGATCCTCAGTCTGGGTACATACAGGAGGCAACCAGTTGATAATTCTCTTTCACATCGATTTTCTTCTCTTTCCTTCTCTTCCTCTCTCTGAAATAATAATTTTATTCTTGGGTTAGGAAACAAAAAAGGGAGAAGAAAATCAGTAATAGGTTTTGTTTTATTTTTTTGGTTTGGGTTTGGTTTGAGTTCTTTTTACTTTTTATTACATTTTAAACAAAACAAGTAGAATAATGTAACCAACCCCTATGTATCCACCACGCATCATCAATATTTATAAACATCTGTTTCATCTATCCCTTCCAATGTTTTTCCTGCATATTAAAATAAATACCAGATGTACATTTTCCTGGTAATTCTTTTTTTTTTTTATCCTCACCCAAGGATATGCTTATTGATTTTTAGAGAGAGGGGAAGGGAGGGAGAAAGAGTAGAGAAACATCAACGGTTGCTTCTCACACACGTTCCAACTGGAATCAAGTGAACACACAACTTAAGCATGACCTTTCAGTTTATGGGACTACATTCAAACCAACTGAGCTGCACCAGACAGGGCTTGCAGATAAAGTCTTAAGTACACATCTTCAATATGCATCTCTAAAATTTATATAAATCGAGGGATGCTGTTTTAATATTACTAACTTTGTTCTGTTTCTCTTATTTCTTGCAAGCTGTTAGCTTTAGGGACCTACTTATATTTGGATTTAATTTAAGTTCGTTATAGAAAGAGTGTTTCATAAGAGGTACTATGTATTACTGTAGCATATTGATTCTCAAACTTCAATATTAATCTGAATTACCTTGCAGATTTGTTAACACAGATTTTTTGCTCTCACTTCTGTAGGTCTAGAGTGAGGTGTGAGAATTTGCATTTCTAACAAGTTCCCAGGAAACTCTTGGTGGTCTAAGGACCACATTTTGATAATATTACCATAGCATTACATTAGATACGTGACTGTCCTAATTTTTAGTTGATATTAATATTGTTTCCTGGATTCAAGTGTTTTTAGGTAAATCCATTTATTATGAACATCCCTATCACTCTTTACACTTATGAATCCAGTTTTATCATTTTCTGCATTTATCAGATAAAATTCTTTTATAAAGAACTTTCTCAAGCCCTGGCTGGTGGCACAATGGATAAAGCACTGACCTGTGAACCCAAAGGTTGCTGGTTCAATTCCCCAGCCAGGACACATAATGAGGTTGCAAGCCAGGTCTCCAGTCAGGTCCCTAGCAGGAGGCAGGTGAAAGGCAACCATACATGGATGACTCTCTCCCTCTCTGCCTCCCTCCTTTCCCCTCTCTAAAAATAATAAATCTTTAAAACAAAAAACTTTGTCCAATTTGCTATTTGGTTACCCTGAAATCCAATGTGAATGATGTGAAGGTAGGAAAAATGTTTGAGTATTTCTCTATATTCTATATAAATACAACTAGCAACCACAACAGATGACTAAAGAATTATTAGTATCATTATAAACTCATCATTTTTAAGTATTTTTGTTTTGATTAATTGTGGTTTGTATACTTTTAACATATAAATCATCCCAAATTGAGTCAGTAGGAGCACATTCAGTTCACTCCTGTGTCTTTGAAATCTGACCTGCGTAGCCTTTGATAGCTTCCTTGCTTTCCAGCCAGCAAGTCACTCATTTCCTGCCCCCTAACTTGTAAACAGCCGTATTAGTAAGGAGACGTGTTTTAGAGATCACAAACTGAGCATTCATGGTGCCTGTTGCTATTGGTTTTCATTGTTTCTAGATCTTTTCAGTAACAGAATCAGGAAATAGATATCCTTTGGAAAACAAGGGAGAAAATATATATAGATACATGGAGAGGAATATTGCATAGATATAAAAATACAGATATTTCTAATGTAAATTTAAGATTGGAATTCTTTTATATGCATATGTCTGTCCTAGTGATATTTGTGTAATTACTTTCCTTATTCTGTATATAATTGCTTCAAAATAATAGTAGCAGTATTAAAGGCTAAACATAGGAATGCTGAATGCACTCTAAGTTTTCTTTGCAATTCTTTGACTCCTTAGGATATATCTCATTAGGGATATAGTTAAAATCCTGCAAAAGATAAAAGGAGGAGTGTAGAAAATATAAATCAGATAACGGAAATAGCACCAAACATGTCACAATTGTAAGAGTTGTAGACTTTATTCTTTCTGATTTTCAAGCAGTTCATCTTTGGCCTGAGGGAGCCTTTTCAACACAAGTCTCTTTCCTTGTGTTTAAGCTGACAGTTTATTGAGTCATTGTGTACCAGCTGGGGCTTGCCTTACATGTCATTATCTCATTTAGTTTTCACCATAACCATATGAGGTAAACACTGCTTCTATTTCTGTTTGTGAATGAAGCAGCCAGAGTTACGTTGATGAGATAACTCATCAGTATACATTGTGCAGATAGCCCGATTAAAAGGTTTTATAAGTTGAGTTGAAATCTTTAGGTGAGGGAAATCTTATCTTAAAAACAGTGGGAAGAGTCACAAAGAAAAAGGATTAAGTTTTTAAACTATAAAACATTTAAAATTGCATGTAAAAAAACAAAACAGACAAAGCAGTTTTGTAAAGGTGAATTCATTCAGCACACTTATTGAGTCTCTGTTATATGTTGGGCACCGCTGGGGATACAGGGATGATCAAAGTTCCTGTCTTGTTGGAATCCACCCAGTAGTTGAAGCCCAACTGATAAAGAGACTAAACACCCTTCCTGTTTGATCTATGAATCATGCTCATGGAATAGAGATGAAGGAAATAATCCGAAAGGTCAAGGAAAACAGGAAGTTTAGTGTGGTCACCTGTACAGTTACAAAAAGAGACAGACAACTAAAATATCTAACAGTCTGGGGTGGTGGCATAGGGTTAAGTAAAATGTCGGTACATCCATTATACTGGAATGCTATACATCATTAAATGACATCTATTAGCTTTGGCCTGGCACGGCATAACCTGTGGCCGACCATGTGACCCGAGTCATTGCTACAGCCACTTTGGACGTGCCTGCAACAAGGTGAAGCTCATCATCCTGGACCACTATTCTCAGGCCAGTGAATGGGCCCCAAATAAATACATCAAGAACTGCATCATCAAGTTTAATCCAGGACCAGACAAGTACTTCACCCTGGGGCTCCCCTCTGGGAGCACCCCCACCCCCCATCATGGCTGCTACAACAAGAAGCTGAGTCCTGTAAGAATAGAGACCTGTCCTTCAAATATGTGAAGACCTTCAACATGGACAAGCACATGGATCTTCCGTGAGACCACCCAGAGAGTTACCACTCCTTAATGTGGAAAAACTTCAAGCACAGTGACATTCACCCAGAAAACATCCACATTCTGGATGGGAATGCAGCTGACCTACGGGCTGAAAGTGACACCTTTGAAGACAAGATCAAGGCTGTAGATGGGATTGAGTTATTAGTTGGAAGGATATGTTGCCTTCAATGAGCTGGTCTCCAGTCTGGTATCCAGGACCCATATGAAGATGCTGGACATAAGCACCATGCTGGCCAGTGCTAGGTTCCTCGATAGAGACCTTGCCAAGGTGCCCACCATGGCCCTGAGAGTGGGTATGACACTGTCAAGGATGCTGGAGAGGTGATGCTCCTCATCACAGGTGCTCACAAGGCGTTTGTACAAAGCCATTGCGGAAAGAGAATGAACCCTATGTGGACTGTGTCATGTCTGCCTTCAAGCAGCATCCCCACACCATGTTTATGTGTGATGAGGATGCCACCCTGGAGCTGAAAGTGAGGACCACCAAGTATTTCAAAGGTTTAATGCTTGTTCATAACAAGTTGATGGACCCCTTGTACAGTATCAAACAGAAAGAAACAGAGAAGAGCCAGTCTCTAAGAAAGCATACAGTGATTACCCTGTGCTAACCCTCCTGTCAAGTGCCTCATTGGGACAGGCAGATTTTTCTGGAAACTGTTTTTGGGAGGACATAATTGTATATATTTTTAAAAGATTTTATTTATTGATTTATAGAGAGAGGGGAAGGGAGGGAGAAAGAGAGGGAGAGAGACATCCATATGTGGTTGCCTCTCACATGCCCCCAAGTAGGGACCTGGCCCACAACCCAGACATGTGCCCTGACCGGGAATTGTACCTGTGACCCTTTGGTTCACAGGCTGGTGCTTCGTCCACCAAGCCACCCCAGCCAGGGCATAATTGTATTTTTTTAATCCACTCTGATTACTCTAGATAAATGGGTGAACTAATAGAGGCAGCTTGGAGCCAAGTCGTGGGGTTTAGCTACAGGAGAAATGACTTGTTTGTAACTAACTCTTATCCAGAAAAAAAATATTACTCCATAATTTTGAACTGTTTCACACAGATTCGGGATTTTTAGCTCTTTGTTCTGCCCCGACACTGCTCACATGTACAACATACTTCTGTCAGGAATTCCTGTCATTATGTACAGATTCTCAGTTGGGGGTGTAGGGTCTTACTATATTTGACAAAAGGTCTTAGAAGAGGCTTGAGAGCCCCTCCTGAGCAGGCCTGCCCCTTTGAAATTAAGGAACAAACTTTGAATGTCTAAAATGAGCATAAGGGGCAGTCCCTCTGGTCAATTTCAAATGCCATGGAAAAAAACTGCCCCATTTGTTTTTTTTTTTTTCCTCTGTTGGCCTTCCCATGAACTCTGAGGACTCCCTGGGGGAGGATCTGGGAGGTAAGGGCTACAGAAGGCATTGCTGATAAACACAGCATTGTCAAACTCCTCTCCCACGGGACCCTCCAGCACCTCGAGGAAGGCAGAAACCCTTTTCCACCAGAGCCCTGTGCTTTTGTTCCAGGTTCTCACTGTGGCTCCCCTTGTTAGGCATATTAAAAGTAGAAGGTCCAAGGGAGAACAGCGCTGGTGCAAATTCATTGTGTCTAGCCAACGTCATGGGAGCTGGGATAAGCAGCTCAATTATGAGTTTAGTCATGACAAGTGAGTGGCACATTCTGCTTCCCTAGCAGCAGTGTTGAGATAACATACAAACATTTCTAACGTTGCCTTTCTCCACGTAAGATACCCTGCCCTTCTAACCCTCTCAGGTTCATGTGGCATGCTCTAATATTTCCAGAACATCAGGAAATACAACCCTTTTGACCCTTTATCTTTCATCCTCATTCACAAAATGAGTCTATTGCTCTGCCTTCTTTTACTTTTTAAGTCGCCTCATCCCTGTTTCAAGTGGCTGCGCCTCTGTTTCTGGTGAGGATCTTTCAGAGCCTCAAAGTACTATGTTTGGTACCAGCGTTTGGCCTTTAGCTTTTGTACATGTTTGTGCTGTCAGTCTGTTTTAAGCTAATAGATAGTGGGCTTGTTTACAATGTGATATTTTCTGTTAAATCCAATATTTTATTCTATTTTATTTTAAGATTTTATTTATTATTTCTAGAGAGAGGGTATGGGAGAGTGGCAGAGAGAGAGGGAGATGTCAGTGTATGGTTGCCTTTCACCTGCCTCCAGCTACGGACCTGGCTAGAGACCTGGCTTGCAACCTGGTTATGTGCCCTGGCTGGGAATCGAACCTGCAACCTTTGGGTTTGCAGGCCAGTGCCTATCCACTGAGCCACCAGCCAGGGCCATAAATCCAATATTTTAAATTAAAAAAGAAAGAGAGAGAGGAAGAGGGAGGGAGGGAGGGAAAGAAGGAGGGGTGGGAAGGAGAAAACAGACCAGGTGGCTGATCTGGTTGTAGCATCATCCTTATGCACCAAGGTTATGGGTTTGATCCCTGGTCAGGGCAGGTACTAGAATCAACCATAAGATGCATATAATGTTCCTCTCTCCCTTCCTCTCTAAAATCAATAAATTAAAATTTTTTAAAAAATTTTATTGTTGTTGTATTACATCCATCCCCTTTTTGCTCCCCTCTGTCCAAAAAAATTTTAAACCATTATATTAGTTACAGGTGTACAACGTAATGATTCAATATCTTTACATATTGCAGAATCACCATTATAAGTCTAGTTAACATCTATCACCACACATAGTTACACATTTTTGTGTGTGATGAGAATGTTTAACGTCTGCTCTCTCGTGGGTTTTTAAGCATGCAGTACAGCATTCTTACCTGTAGTCACCTTGCTCTACATTACACCTCCAGGACTTACTTTATAACTGGAATTTTGTACCTTTAACCACTTCTCCCAGTTCTCCCACCTCCCTACCATACAATGAAAACTTTTTAGTAATATTTTGGCAATATCTTGTTGTAAGAGACAAAAAACAAACTACAGAGTGTGTTCACAACTAAAAACTTTAAATGAGGAGTAAAAGCAGATAAGCCACGATATCTGTGGATGGACATAGATAATTTATTTTCTTTATAATGTTTAGTACTTTGCAGGTTTTAACATTTTTACTTATTGATTGGAGAGAGAGAGAAACATTATTTGTTTTCCCACTTATTTATATATTTACTGTGCCTTCTTGTGTGCACCTGACTGGGCACCAAACCTGCAACCTTGGCGTACCAGGGCAGTGCTCTAACCAACTGAACTACCTTGCCGGCACAGTACTTTGCAGTTTTTCTACAATTGCTAATCAGGAGAAAAAGAGATGTGAATCTTTGCCATAGGTCATGTACTACCCAAAGAAAATCCTTTGAAAAGTAGAAATATATTGATCTATGGATTGGACCCATGTGGAATTTTTTTTATTTATAACTTGCGTGGTACTAATGCCTTTGTCTCTTTCTTCCACCAGGGGGCAGACCGGGCCGTTCCTGTCCTGATCATTGGCATCCTAGTGTTCTTGCCAGGATTTTACCACCTGCGCATCGCCTACTATGCATCCAAAGGCTACCGGGGTTACTCCTACGAAGACATTCCAGACTTTGATGACTAGCACCCACCTCAGCCCTGAGGAGCAGAGTCACATGGGACTGAGCTCAGCTTTCAGATA